>JABTXL010005416.1:86688-138971 GCA_025134845.1 Neodon shergylaensis
GGGATCTGGGGGAGACAGATGCAGTGTTGTGTGTGATGTGGGAGTCTAGAGGAGTCAGATGCAGTCGTGTGTGTATGATGTGAGGTCTAGGGGAGCCCAAATGCAGTGCTGTGTGTGATGTGAGGTCTGGGGAACCCAGATGCAGTGCTGTGTGATGTGGGATCTGGGGGATCCCAGATGCAGTGCTGTGTGTGATGTGGGAGTCTGAGAGAGCCCACATGCAATGCTGTATGTGATGTGGTAGAGTTTTGGGAAGTCTAGACATGATGCTGTATATGATGCGGTAGAGTCTGGAGGACCCTATGTGCAGTGCTGTGTATGATGGAGTAGAATTTGGAAAAGTCCAGATGCAGTACTGTCTGTAATGTTGTAGATTAGTGTTCAGATGCTATGAGGTGTATGAGTCCCCAAACACTAACAGTCCATTTGGAACCTAAATGGGCGTAAGTGCACACTACATTGAACAGAGCTCTGTGTAGAACAGACAATCACCAGCATTAAGGAGCTTTAAGGCTCAGGAGGCTCTCGTCCACCAACTCAGGATGTCTGCTCTTTAGGACGTCATTTCCGGCTGACTCTGCCTTTCCGAACAAGCTGCAGTGTAAAGAAGAGTGGCTCAACAGGAGTTAAAAATTATAGAAAAATTCTAGAAAGGTATAAACAGTCTTTTCCTAGAGGATTTGACATTTAAAACTGCAGCCACTTCTAATGCCAGGTATCCTTGGTGGCCAGCAACTATGAACTTAGAAGCTGCAGGGCGCTGGCTTCAGGTGCTCCCCAAGGGCAGGGCTTGTAGCTTTCCATTCATTAAGGAATCAAGTCTTGGGAACTGGTCCCCTGCCTGCATTGCCAAGGGAAGGAGGGAGAGAGAGAGGGAGGGGGGGTTGAGGGGAGCGGGGTGGAGGGAGGACACAAGAATGACTAAAAATGATTTGAAAATATTTGGACAGTTTATTGCATCTAAAGCATCTAAGGGACCTAACTTAAAACAGAACAACGTGCCTCTTTGGAGTGTCAGCAAGGAGCCAGAGAACATAATTAAGATCAGTAACTAGGGTTGGGAAAGGAACAGAAGATAAAGATGAAATGTAACTTTCTGTGCTGCACCCTTACAGTGTTAAACACCATTTCCAGTTTTCTGGGCTTTTTCTGCCATCCCTTCTTTGGCTCTTCCTGAACCCATCTCTGAGGTCTCTTGGGTGAAATGCAGAGGTTACTATTATGAAAAGCATTTCAAAATCACTTCTAACTTAAAGCACATTTCCATGGGGAAACAAGAGTTTGGATGCCAGAGAAATGCAAACGTGGTCTCTACTCCATCATTTGTTTTGTGTTTGGACATCTGCTTAACCTCGGGATGAAGCAGCTCTGCTGAGGGTGCTGAGCATGAGAGCTGAGCAGCTGGTATAGAGCAGCCAATACAGCCTTTTAGTTACCGCACACTCAATAAATACGTATGCTTCAGGCTTTTTGTTTGCTACTTAATACAGAGTCTTATCTTCCCAATCAATAGAAGACCAAAGCCAGAACTAGAGTGAAACAGGGAAATGTGGGCTGTTCAAGAGCCAACCAGAGACGAACAGATATAGTGATAAACAGCATTGTAATTCAGGAAATAAATTGGCCACATAAGGAAGACACTCTATCTCCCTCATGCCATCCCCATCACAGTTCTGTGATGGTGGCACACACTGGAAAGTCCCAAGTCCAGTTGGTTTCTGTGGTGGCATTATGCAATGATGGGATTAAGAAACTTCTGGTTAGCTGAGTGGTGGTGGTGGAGGCGCACGCCTTTAATCCCAGCACTTAGAAGGTAGAGACAGGCAGATCTCTGTGAGTTTGAGGCAACCTGGTCTACAGAGCAAGTTCTAGGACAGCCAAGGTTACACAGAGAAACCCTGTCTCGAGAAAGCAAAATAAAATAAATAGGCTGTTGAAAGTTATGATACCCAACTCTACAACTTTGATTCCTTGATTCTGCAAGGCCTTTGTAGTGGGCTAGTACCTAGAATGAAGGAGAAATGTCAAAGGAAAACGCACATTTCAGTTGTACATACCCTCTCCCTTTTTTCCCACATATTCTCAATGCCCCACTCTGGGCAGTATTTAGTATAGGGTACACTCATGTCTTACTGAACCTCACTTTCACACGTCCGAGTTCTTCCACTTTGACATTCCTGCACACAGTTCCAACTCTTGTTATTTTCTTTTAGTTATTTATTTTTAAAACAAAATACAGCTTTATTTAAAAGATACATATTTAAACTTGGCACTCCATCTTTTATCAAAGGACGAATTAGACAGCCTAGAAGAAGAGCAAATTCACATGCAGAACAGGGAAGGTGGGTGCCAAGTTTTCTGTATTTGTGGGTACATGAGTGTGAGCTCTATGGTTAAATTCCTTAGGCTCCAGTTTGAGCTGAAGTCCAAAGTGGCCCAGCTCCCCAAAGACCTGAGGGCCTTATTTTGTTCCAGGAGCCAATACCATAGCAATAACATGTTTGCTTGGTTACAAGGACTTCCACAGAGGCCAACAAGATCTAGCAGGCACTGAATTTGAAAGTACCTAGTGTATCTGTAATTTGATTCTGAGAATTTTTATTTTATAAATCAAATACATGCAGTATGTCTATTATGTGGGTAAGAAGAAGGATCTGTTTGACCTCCTTTTCAAAGTCCTAGATAGATTATATTCCGGCCCAAAGTAAAATCATTGCTTCTAGGATAGAAAACTCATTGCTTAAAACTTACAAGCTAAATATATTTTATTATAAACATGTGGTATGCACAGCTTATTCATATTGCTCTCATTTGACACCCAAGATATAATTTTATAAAGAAGGAATGCTATATTCTCCAGATGATAGGAACATTATAAACTCTAATGGGTCCAGGAAAAGGAAAAATTGTAAGCTTTGGAGATGTATGGGAGCTGATTCTTCTCAATGAAAACATTAACACTTGACCAGGGCAACTGTAACTTCCTGTGTCAGGTATGGAAACCACGACCCAGCAGAAGTGCTGTGAACACTTATTGGAATGGCCAAGTATAACTGCACATGAATATGCCATAAACAGGACGTGCCATGTGCTAGATGCTCCATGTGTCTGAAGACGGTTAAAACTGACCTGGCTGGATTCCTGAAAGTGTGGAGAGGAACGAACAGGTTAGTTTCTTGGAGCACAAAGGTGTGAAAATAATGAAAAGTAACCAGAGAGCACCAAGTTCTGCCCAAGGTAAAGCAAGCAACAACCAGCTCATGGAAGTGCGGAGTAGAGTTGGCGGAGATGGGAAGTGAATCCCAATGAGGTACTTTAAGGCATCTGGAAGGCTCCAGGCTCATTGATAGGAATGAATAAACTGGTGTTAATAAAAGGACACAGGTCCTTGTGTGTTCCTGAACGAAAATCTCTCTTCATAGAGATTCCATGTCTGTCTCTTAAACAGAGGTGGGCTTAAGTCAATCCTCCCAACTAGCGGCTCTGTGCTGATTTATTTCACACAGGTTTTAGGAGGACATGGTGGTAGTTTCTGATCTTAAAGTTAGAGTGAGCAGTTAAGGTCAACAGCTCTGGGGACTATTACCTCGTGTGATGCTCCTGTTGACTCCTTTCTCTTCTTACTAGACATGGAAAAGAATTGTCTCTCAATAATGCTAAGCCTCTCTAACAAGGTGGGTTTGTGTGCTAGCAGCATGTACAGTATGAGAATGTCAACATCAATTTGGTTCCTGTGTATGTATATTAATTTGACATTAAATTGAAGTTGAAGATATATGGTCAAAGAACACAGCACTCTGGAGGAATTTTGCAGGTCATCAGTGGTCCAAGAACTTCAGGACATTGTAGAAGTCTTTCCTGAACCCCATAAGGAATAGATAGTTAGCTAAAGAAAGGAGAGGAAGTCAAGAACTGTCTGCTTTTGTCAGTAGGAAATATGAACACATTTGATCCACAGCACAGACAAAAGTATTCGCACTGAGGCTGTCTCCATTTCATCTCTATATTGTCTCAAGTAACTCTCAAATTTCATGATTCCTCAAACTTTGTACTAGATGTTGAGCCAGAAACAAGAGCAGGCTAAGCAGGCCCTGTTCTCTACAGAACCTCATCACCATGTTCCATCGCTCCCTTTTCCTGGCCTCCCTTCTCTATCATTGGCCATCATCCCTTCTTGTCATTTTCATGCCTGTGTCACCTGTGAACTGGGCACATTGTCACATAGCCAGACCAACCCATAAAGGTGGGATGGGGCTCTCTCAAATTGAAGTGAATATTTACATTGTATAGGTTTCAAAAAGATGGGGTTCTGATGTATCGGGACAGATTTACACGATGGCATTCCCCCTTAAATGTGTGGTCTTCCTTATATTTACTCCTCTGCTAAAAGCTCTTGGAGAAGGCAGTGTCTTTGTGAGGAGGAGGGGTCCGCGGAGGGTGTGGCCTCGCTGAAGCTAAGGAAGGTGATGAGAAACAGGGGTGCAGAGGGACAATACTTTCTTCTCTAGAAATAGCAGGGAACTAAACCTTCAGTACCATCAGTGTGTGTGTGTGTGTGTGTGTGTGTGTGTGTTGAGTGGAGGAGCTCATGCTTGCCTTATACCCAATAATCGGTAGAGAAAATCTCCCACTGAGGGTCAAGGAAAGTATGTTTGGGAGGATGGTGGAGCATCTATTTGATCATCCTCTTTTCTCCGAAGATTTTAAAGTGAAAACCACGAGGCTCAGTGTTGTGTGCTGTCAAGAAGTACAGTGGAAGAGAAGAACAGGGCAGTGTAGGGCATTAAGAACAAGGAAGGAGAAGCAGAGCCCCACAGATGTCAATCAAAAGAGGAAGGAAAGAAGGCACACAGGAAGAGAGGGAGATCTAAAGTAGACGACCTCAAACTGCAGGTCTTAGTGACAACAACCGATGACAAACTAGAGTACTTGGTTAAAGGTTATCCCAGAGTCTGGTGTCTGAAACGGAGTTTTCACGTATGAAACCACTTCAAATGATAACAGATTCCAGGGTGTGCCAGCCACGGGAGTGAGTAGAGGGAAGGAGCTATGAAACATTTCCACGGGTGGTGACTCAGACAAGGAAAGGAGTCTAAATCATCAAGCATGGATGACGTCATTCTGGAGACGTCAGTGGATAGAAAGGAGTGCTCTGGGGGGTGCCACATTCCTTCAGGGTTAGGGAATAGCCCTGGCACAGAGATCAGCCGCTGACAGCAATTCAAAGTTGTAGAACGTTAGTGCTTAATGTAACTCTTTCTAGAAATGCTTCAATGAGAGGGTGGAGGAGTAATGCCTTTAAATTTATAGGGAACAAATATTAAGTTTTTATGCACTGATAGAACCACAGAATTAGTGAAGCTGGGCTGTTATTCTTTTTTAATATAATTTTAAATGGGAAATGAGTTTGCATCTTATATAAATGGTAGGTATATTTTCTCTCACTTCACATGTTTTCTTTAAGCCATGCTTTCTGCCCTTGATTTTCTACGAGTTTTACGCTTTCAGTTCTTCTTTGTGTCTGTATAGCCTACATAATATATTTACTATTATGATACATCATATACAACACCCAGATCTTGTGACTCATAGTTCCTAGGAAAACTGAGGGACATTTAATTACTGACTTCAAGCTATATGACTGATGCCCATAACGGGACAAAGTACAGAGCCTTTGGAGCACTCAGCCTTAAATGAGCCGCCTTTATCAAACTCTTCCCTCAAGAGTCCTCACTCAAGGACCAACCAGGAAGCAGAAAGACTGTAAATCTAAGTGGTGCATGACTCTAAGGAAATAACATTCCCTAGACACGATAGGACTGATCCACATGTGAACTCACAGAAACTGTGACAGCATGCACAACCTACACAGGTTTAAACTAGACAAAATTCCAGCACTGAGAAGGGGAAGTAGGCACAAAATCCTACCCCTAGCCAAGAAATAAGCCGTTTCCACTTGAGAGCTGGCAGGAGAGGAAATCAGTTTTCTTCAATGGAGTGACTCCAGCCCCATGCCCGACAATAGGTAGCCAATCCCAAAGGGACCCCATCAGATTGGTCTGTGGGCATATCTGTGAGATAGCTATTAATTCATAGACTTTGGTACATGGGGATGGGGGAGGATCTGGGAGTAATTAAGAGAGGGGGAAAGAATATGATTAAAAAAGGGTGTATGAAATAGTGAAAAATAAAGTTCTGTGATTTTTTTAATTTTCTGGTTTCATTTTTATAGGAGCCATGAGTACATATCCCTAAGGTCAATACAGGCAATGAAAGAGCCTCAAATTAAGCTAAATATCTCTCTATTCAGGTAGCTTTTACCCATTCATTCTTGTGTTTATTGAGCACATCTTATATGTCACACATTGTATTAGCTGTAGAGATTAAAAAAAGATTAAACTCTAATCTTTGTTCTTGAAAGGCTATGGTCTGATGATAACATAAAGTACATACCATTGCTGTAACAGAACACTGCCTATTGTATAAAAGCCATAGAAAGAGTCATTGTTGTTTTTAGTCAACTTGGCACAAACCTAGACATATCTGGGAAGAGTTGAGAAATGGCCTCCATCAGATTGGTTTGTGGGCACATCAATTAATTCTAATTGATGAAGGAGGTCTCAGTATACCATAGGTGGTCTGAGTGGTCTTATCCCTGGTAAGGTGGGCTAGGGCTGTAGTAGAAAGACACTTGACCATGAGGTTGGAAGGAAGCCAGTAAGCCCTGTTCCTCTATGGTCTTTGCTTTGGCTCCTCTCTCTAGGCTCTGGGAGCTCCTGTTGTGGCTGCTCTCAATCATGAGATGTAACATATAAGCTAAAGCAAACCCTTCGCCTCCCAAGTGGCTTTTGTTCAGTGTCTTATTACAGCAACTAGGACAGAAGACTTCCCAGAGATGCCAATGGCTAATTTGCTTCCTGAAATAAGAGAAGTCAGGCAGATATGTGTTAGGAAGGCATCTAACAGGTAAGGGGGGGCAGAATAAAGAAGAGAAGAAGTGCCACGGGGCAGGGTATGTGGAAGGAAGAAGTGGGCGACGCATGAGAAAGCAGACAGGGAGTGGATCTGAAGACATAACAACAAGGGTTTAGATTCTAACATAAGAGTTAAATCTACATAAGATAGGAAATATTTTTTTAAAAACTGTAATGTTAATGACATGGATTGTAATGGACTTGGGTGAAGGCGGGGAGATTTTAAGATCAGGAGTTTACTCCAATGATGATTTTAGAGACTGAGAGAGAAAAACACTGGTGTTGAGAGAAAAAGGAGGTGTTTAAAAGGTCAAATATAGGACTGCTGACTGAAAAATAGGTTGAAGGGGTCTCTGCCCACCTGCGCCATCTCCACACTCTCAGGCCTAGCTTGGATCACATGACTTGAGAGTGCCCAGGTCCCTGTCTGCCTACATTGATTCAACTAGGAGTCACTTTGGCATGCTTTCTCAGTAACCACTGAATTGAAATTACCTCCATCTCTCCAATAAAAATGAAAATGTTCTCTGAAGAACTGACTGAGTTCACCTGCCCAGGTCACATTCCCAAACACCAACAATATCAACAGTCAAGGCAATATGTCCCCCTCCCAAACCATAGAGATGTTCTCAAGTGAGAATTGTCTAGACGAACCCAGGACACAGAACCTGAAAGAATAATCACTAAAACGATCACAGAATTCAAGGGGTTTAAAGAGAACACAAGCAGCAAACACCTTAATGATAATAAGAATTAATTCCTGAGTGCAGTTCAAGAAAACACCAATATGAGGCTGGACGAAATGCCAAAGGTAATTCAGGATTTCAAAAGTAAATTCAATAAAGAGATAGAAGTACTGAACAAAATCCAAATAGGAATGAAGATGGAAGTGAAAAACTCTAACCCAATTTAAAAACACAAAGGAAAATCTTACTTATAGAATGGATCAAGTAGAAGATAGAAAATCAGAGATTGAACCACTCAATTAAAGAGTAGCATAATTAAAAGAAAAACACTAAAGGAAAATACAGGAACTCTGAGACACCATGAAAAATTCAAATCTATGAATTATAGGCATAGAAGCAGGTGACTTGCAGGTAAATTGTATAAACCATATCTTAAATACCATCAAAGAGGAAGTCTCTCCCCAAATTAAAGGACAACTTGCCTATACAAACACAAAAGGCACACAGCACCAAACAGACAAAAACAAAACACTCCAAAGACATGTTATAATTAAAACACTAAATATACAGAATAAAGAGACTTTGTTGAAAGCTATAAGAGGGGAAAATCACAAGTTACATATAAAGAAAAATGCATAATAATAACAATTTACCTCTTAAAGGAAACTTTATAAGCCAGAAGAGCTTAGCAATGGTCCCCAACCTTCTGAGTGCTGTGACCCTTTAATACAGTTTCTCATATTATGGTGACCCCCAAACATAAAATTACTTTTATTGCTACTTCATAACTACAATATTGCTACTGCTTTGAGTCATAATGTAAATATATGTGTTTTCTAATGGTCTTAGGCAACCCCTGGGAAAGGATCGTTCAACACCCAAAGGGATTGTGACCCACAGGTTGAGATCCACTGGCTTAGAGTAATGCTATCTGCATTCTAAGAGACCATCCTAAAATCCCTATGAACATAAAAACCTATACTACTCCCAGCAAAACTATACTTGGCAATTCAAGGAAAAAGGAAAACTTTTTTTTTTAAATATTTATTTATTTATTATGTATACAATATTCTGTCTGCGTGTATGCCTGCAGGCCAGAAGAGGGCACCAGATCTCATTACAGATGGTTGTGAGCCACCATGTGGTTGCTGGGAATTGAACTCAGGACCTTTGGAAGAGCAGGCAATGCTCTTAACCTCTGAGCCATCTCTCCAGCCCCAAGGAAAACTTTTTGTGACATAAACAGGCTAAAGAAATTCATGTCTACTAAACCATCTCTGCTAAGAACATTGGAAGCAAGGCTTCAAACCAAAGAAAGGCATGAGCATAAACCAAGAAACTATAGAAAGAAAACAAATGAAATTATAATTACTAAGACACAAAAGAGAAACAAGCACACAAACAGAAAAGAAAAATGACAACAATCTACACGAGCCTTTCAATAGCAACTGTAAATATTAATGGCCTCAAGTCCCCGACCAAATGGTTCAGGCTAGCTGAATGGAGTAAAAAACAACATCCATCTTTTTGTTATCTACAAGAAACTCATCTTACCTTCAAAGATAGAAACTACATTAAAGTGAAAGGATAGAAAAAAGTTTAGAACCAAATGGGACCAGAAAGCAAGTGTTGCTATCCATATATCTGACAAAATAGACCTCAGACTAAAATCAGTCAGAAGAAATAAAGAAGAATACTTCATTCTAATAAAAAGAAAAATTAACCAAGAAGATATTACAAGCATGAACATAAATACACTAAACTCTTGAACATTCAATTTCATTAAAATAATGCTATAAGACTTCAAAACACATATTATCTCCAACTCAGTAATAGTAGGAGATTCCAAAACCCTACTTTCTCCAATAGACAGGCCATCTCAACAAAAAAGTAATAAAGAAAGAAACATTAAAATTAAATGACATCACACATCAAATGATCCCAACCAGTATCTATGTAACATTCCACCCAAAAATCAAAGAAGCTCATGTAAATGAAAGGCTGCTACCAAGACAATGAGTTGCTCTTCCCAAACTGGAAAGGTCCATTGCTGAAGATAACACCACACAACTCACTGAACATGGAGAGGGTGAGCTGGTGCCTACATAGAACCTTGACACTTACATTTTACTGTCTTTGGCATGGGAAGGTACTCTGCAGGCTACTAAAAGAGAAACATAAACACCAACCCAGCCACAAAACCATTGATCTGCAGTCTGTTCTGTCTACAAAATGTGCTAGGCCAATGGTGGCACAAATCTTGGGAGCATAACCAACCAATATCTGATTTGATGGAACGTATATCTGACACTGCTTGGATGACCAAGATCCAGAGACTCAATAGCTCAGGGATCTAAGGGAAAACAAGACACTACTGGACAAAAAAGGGGAGAGGTCACTAAAAGGACTCGTAATGGTTTTCCACTTTACTCATAGAGCAGTGTCTTATTCAGCCATCATCAGAGAAGGTTCCAGCAGTAGATGGGAACAAGGCAGAGACCACAGCCAGACATTATATGGAGAGAGAATCTAAATGGGTTGTTGTAATCAAATTCCTCCCCCTTAGAGCTTAGGGATCCCCTTGGAAGAAGAGGCAGAAAGAGTGTAAGAGCCAGAGGGGATTGAGGACACCAGTAGAACAAAGCCCTCTAAATCAACTAGGCAAAGTTCATAGAACTCACAGAGACTGAAGCAGCAAACACAGGGCCATCATGGCTCTGCACCAGGCCCTCTGTGTATATGTTATGACTTTCAGTTTAGTATTTTTATGGGACTCCTGAATGTGTGAATGAATGGATCTCTAGTTCTTGTGACTTTCTTAGGGCTCTTTTCCTTCTGCTGGTTTACCTTATCCAACTTTGATTTTATTTTATAATATTTGGTTGAAATCTTAGAAACCTGTTCTGTTCTAATGATAGATAGAAAGAGGGAGTGGATCTGGATAGGAAGAGAGGTGGGGTGGAATTGGGAGGAGTAGAGGGAAGGGAAACTGTAATTAGGTTAGACTGTATGAGAAAACAATCTATTTCTAATAAAGGAGAGAAAAAGAAAATAAAATAATGTTCAGTCAGTAAGAAAACTAATTCAAAGAAATAGATTTTATTGTTTCTCATACTATTTCACCAAAACCACACCAACTGTGGTTAACATATGAGTTAGACAATTCACTTTTATTTTAGTTAACAAAAGAGGAACATGATAGCTGCTTCCTATTTTTTTATAAATAAAATCAGCTACTTCTTACTAGGTGTGTTAGGTACCTTAATTTTACCTTTCAAATCTGAGATAATAAAGTTAAAGTATGCCTTCAAAATAAAAAATAAGAGAAGCCCATGTAAAACAGAGCATTTACTCAGACACAAAACAAATCTCAAAGAATAAATAATAATTTATATAACTGAATATCTTATCTGACCACAATCCAATAAAGTCTGAAATAAACAGAAAAGAATCTCTAGAAATTATATAAACTTGTGGAGATTAAATAGCAGACTACTGCAAGGTGAATTAGTCCAGAAGAAATCAAAATGGATATAAACATTCCTGGAAATAAAGGAAGATAAAGACACAACATACCAAACCTTTGGGAAACATTAGTAGCTGTCATAAGACAGACATTTATAGCTCTAAAACATTAGGAAGAATACAAGTGAGTGACTTGATGGTGCAGCTAAAGTACTTAGGAGAAGAACAACAAACTAATCCAAAGTCCAGGAGATGAGAAGAAACCATAAAAGCCAGGGTAGAAACTAACAAAACAGAAGCAAACAAACAGTATAAAGAATCAACAAACCTGATAGTTGGTCTTTAGAAAAGATAGCCAAGTTCAACAGAGCTGAGTTAACCCAGAGAAAGAAAGAGGCAATCCAAATAATAAATAAAATTAGAGATGAAGAGAGAAACACCATAATAGACACCAAAGAAATTCAGAATGTCCTAATGGGATATCTTAAAAACCTATACTCCATTAAATTAGAAAATCTAAAAGAAATTGGAGAATTTCCAGAGTCATTAAGTCACCAAATCCAGCCAAGAAGATTTCAGTGACAAAAACACACCCAAAACAACAACAAAGATCGAAACAGCAGTCACAAATCTTCTGCCTAAAAAGATCAAGGCCCAGAGAGATTCACAGTAGAATTCTACCAGACTTTCAAAGAACAACAACCAATACTTCTAAAATTATTCAAAAATAAAGAAAAAGAAATAGAAGGTCTATTTCCAATGCCAATCTACAAAGTCATCATTACTCTAAAATAAAAAGTAGGGAAACACAAGAAAACAACATCCCTGATGCAAACAGATGCAAAAATTCTCAATAAAATACTTGCTAACTAAATATAACCACATACCAGAAAGATGACCTACCATGATAAAATTGGCATTAGACATAGGTATAGGGATGGTACATTATATGCTAGTCAATAAATATAATATACAAATGGACTTAAAGACAAAAATCACATGATCATTTCAATAGATCCATAATGGTCTTTGATAAAATCCAACATGCCTTTTATTCAACTGATAAAAGTTCTAGACAGAATAGGATTAGAGGAAAACAACTCAACATAATAAGGCTGTATATGACAAAGCCACAGCCAACAAGATTCTAAGTGGAGGAAAATTTCAGAACAATCCCATTAAAATCAAGAATGAGATAGGACTGTTCAATATCCCCAAACCTTGTCAACATAGTGCGTGAGGCCCTAGACATAGTATTAGGGCAAGAGAAGGAAATTAAAGGAATCCATGTATGAAAAACGTAAAATTATCCCTCTTTGAAGATGATATAGTATCATATTTAAGAGGGCTCCCAAAAATCTACCATATGTCTTCTAAATGGTCAACACCTTCAGCAAAGAAGAAGGATACAAAATTAACTCATAAAATCCTTCTGTAAGCCAACAACAAACAATCCCTTTCACAGTTATGGCCTCAATAAAGGTAAATCATCTGGGAATACACCTACCCAAGGAAGTGGAAGACCTCTACAGGGAAAATGTCACATCTCTGAAGAGAGAAATTGAGGAAGACATTAGAAGATGGAAAGGACTCCCAAGCTCATGGACAGAATTAATATTGTCAACATGATCATCCTACTAAGCAATTTGTAAATTCCATGAAAACTCAATGTAATTCCAATCAAAATATCTATGACATTCTTCATGGAAATAGAAAAAAAATCTTAAAATTCACAGTGAAGCAATAAAGATCCCAAATAGCCAAAGCAACCCTGAGCAAAAGGAACAATGCTGGAGGATTACCACGAGAGATTCCAAGCTTTATTACAGCACTGGAGCAATAAAAACAGCATGGTCCTAGCACAAAAGCAGGCATAGAGACTCAGATATTAATTCACATAATTAGAGCCATGAGGCATTTGGTAAAGATGCCTGTATTACACACTTGCAGAAAGAGAACATTCAAACAAAAGGCACTGGGAAAACAGGATGTCCATACATGGAAAAATGAAATTAGAGCCAAGTCCAACACCCTGCAAAAAAATCAACTCTAATGAGTTTAATGACTTTAATGTCATTTTAAGCCTGCGACTCTGAAACTGCTGGAAGAAAATGTAAGGCCACCCTACATCATGTAGGCAGAAGGAGGGCTTTCTGAATAGGATTGATTCCATTTGCTCAGGAACCAAGGCCAACAACTAACAAACGGGACCTCACAAAACTTAAAATGTATTTCCAGCAAAGAAAAGGAAGCCGCAGAGTGAGAGAGAATCTTTGCTAGCTACATATACAGTAAGGGGTTAGTATCTAAACCACAGAAATAACTCAAAAAACAAAGAATTAGGAAAACAAAGGGTCCAGTTTAAAAATGGGCTGCAGATTTAAACAGAACATTCTCAAAAGAAGAATAAAAATAGCTAGAAATAACTCTAAAAGGGTTCGGTGTCCTTAGCAAGCAGGGAAATGTCAATTCCAATTACTTTAAGAATTCGTCTTCCCCCAGTCAGGATGGCTGAGATCAAGAAAGCAACTGACCACAAGTGCTGGCGAGGTGGAAGAAGGAGCCAGAGGACAGGGACTCCTGCTGCTAAATAGTGTCTTCTAGATGGGACAGGCATGTTGCATGTGGGTTTAAGAATATGTAGAATATAGTTAGAAATTATAATGGTTTAGGAAAATGGCAGCCATAGGCTTTCCACTAGAGTCAATAACTTCTCCAGTCATGAAATCTAAACAATATGCTTAGCTAAACAACCCCGGTTGACATAACAATGGGGATGGAGAAAGTTTCAAAAATCCCCACCCTGTGGTCCTTGGACTTCCCACAGGACAGGGAACCCTGTTTGCTCTTTGTGCTGATGAGGGAGGGGAACTTGATTGGGGGAGGGGGAGGGAAAGGGGAGGCGGCGGTGGGGAAGAGACAGAAGTCTTTAATAAAAAAAATAAATAAATAAATAAAAATATAAGGAAAAAAAAATCCCCACCCTAAGTGAGCATTATAGGTAACTGATTTCTAACTGAGAGAAGGAGAATCAGTTTTCTTCATGAATAAGCTCCATGATAGGTTAGGTAATCCCAGGCTATCATCCCTAAACATGTGCACATATAGACAACACAATT
Source organism: Neodon shergylaensis (assembly GCA_025134845.1). Classification (NCBI taxonomy): domain Eukaryota; kingdom Metazoa; phylum Chordata; class Mammalia; order Rodentia; family Cricetidae; genus Neodon; species Neodon shergylaensis. Next base: position 100,933 of record JABTXL010005416.1, read on the forward strand.
TAACTCGGTATGGTGTGTGTGTGTGTGTGACGATAATAATTTTAAAAAGGAAGCCATAAATTTGAGAGAGGTTGGGGCAAAAGAAGGAAGAGTCAGGGATGGACATGATGTAACTATAGTACTCATGAAGGAAATATTCAAATAAACAAACCAACAAAAGTATGTTGGGAAGGAGGAAGTCCATCCCTAATTCACAAGATGTCTTGTGATGTTACAAATTACAAACACAGGAGAGAAAACAGCAGAAGAAGCCAGAGTGGCTGTTTAGGGAGCAGGAAGAAAATGCCACTTTGGCAGGATGGAGCTGAGAGAGCTGAGAACTCTCAGTGGTGGTCTTTGGTAGTAAGTTGGCCTCTGAGTTTGAAAACCAACAGAGTTCAATAAACGTACAATTTGTATCAGCATTGAGGGATCTACCAAGGCCACATGAGCAGCATACCTAGAGGAGAAGAAAATCCAGCACAAATGCTCAGCCTAGAAGGACCAGGAGAGATGAACTTCGGAGTCCCCATAACACATACACACAAAGAAATTTCATTCCCGCAGAACTTAAAGGTAGAACCACCATATGACCCAGCCATCCATTCTTGGGCATATACCCAGAGAACTCCAAATCCTGCCACAGGGATAGATGCACATCCATGTTAATTGCTTCTCTGTTCGCACTAGCAAGGAAATGGACCAACCTAGATGTTCATCAACAAATGGGCAATGGAAGTGAAGTACATATGCAAAACAGAATTGTTACTGAGTTGTAAAAAAAAAGTAAAATATCCAGTTCCCTCGCGTTCTCCTTCCCTCTACTCTTCTCCTCCCATTTTGCCCTCCCTTCTCCCCCTACTCCTGTGATCCCAATTTTGTCAGGAGATATCGTCTATTTCCCCCTCCCAGGGGGAATCTATAAATGTTTCTCTTAGGGTTCACCTTGTTACTTAGCTTCTCTAGGATCATGGACTGTAGACTCGTTATCTTTTGCTTTACAGCTAGTGTCCACTTATGAGTGAGTGCATACCATGTTCATCTTTCTGGGTCACCTCACTCAGGATGTTTTGTTCTAGATCCATCCACTTGCATGCAAATTACCACGGACTAGTACTCCATTGTGTAAATGTACTACATTTCCTTTATCTATTCTTTGGTTGAGGGGCATTTAGGTTGTTTCCAGGTTCTGGCTATTACAAATAATGTTGCTATGAACATAATTAAACAAATGTCTTTGTAGTATGATTGAACATGCTTTGGATAGTTTAGATAAAGGAAGGACAGGGACAGAGAGCAAGGAAAAAGATATTTTGATTGAGGGAGTCATTATGGGGCTAGCAAGAAATCAGGCACTAGAGAAATTCTCAATAATCCACGAATGATTCTAGTCACGACCCTAAGCAATAGTGGAGATGGTGCCCAAACCAGCCATGCCCTGTAGTCAGATTGATGACTACCTTAAATGTCACCATAGAACCTTCATCCAGCAACTGATGGAGAGAGGGGCAGAGACCCACAGTGGAGTACTGACCAGTGGCAGGAGTGAGTGAGAATACTAGCAAAGAGGTCAAGACCATGATGGGGACACCCACTGAAACAGCTTACCTGAGCTAATGGGAGCTCACCAACTCCAGCTGTACATGGAAGGAACCAGTATGGGACCAAGCTAGACTCACTAAATGTGGGTCACAGTTGTATGGCTGGGGCAGACTGTGGGGCCACTGGCAATGGCACCAGTATTTGCCCCTGCTGCTTGTACTGGCTTTTTATCCATTCTCTTTGGATATTCGGATACCTTGCTCAGTCTAGATATAGTGGCAAGGAGGCCTTGGTCCTTTCTTGGAGCAATGTGTCTTGCCCTCTCTGGGGAGTGGATGTTGGGTTGGGGTGAGGGTGGAGGGAGTGGATTGGTATGGAAAATGAAACAAAGATTGGGTATTTTGAGGGGCTGGAGAGATGGCTCAGAGGTTAAGAGCACTCACTGGCTCCTCTTTCAGAGGATCTGGGTTCAATTCCCAGCACCCACATGGCAGTTCACAACTGTCTGTAACTCTAGTCCCAGGGAATCTGACACCTTTACACCAACTCACATGAAATAAAGTTAAATAAAAAAAAGACTGGGTGTTTTCTTTATTAAAAATAAAAGAAAAAAGTAAAGTAGTGATGAATTTAGGATGATATTAAGCAAAGTCACCCAAACTCAAAAAATACATACATATGCTGTATAAATGTTATATATAAAAACATCTGTATGTGTATATAGTATAATATTTAGGAAGGAGACCAAGAAAGGGTGACATTAAGTGAAAAGGAGAGACAGAATGCAGGCAAAAGGACACACGCATCACAAGAGGATATAAAGTAATTGTCTTTCTGGTTTCAACTGTATCATAGCATTTGGATTCTGTGTGGGGCAAGGCAAAGTGCATACAAATGGAACTGATAGTGAGAGGAGATGACCCAGTGTGAAGCTTCAGATAGAGATTCCAACAGAAGTTCATGGAAGATGGCAGAGTTCGGGAATGCACAAGGGTTGGCTTGAGTGGCTTTCTCAATCCAGCTGCATGATGATTTTATTGTTGACCTCAGTATAATAAAGCAATTTTAAAAAGTAAAACAGTTTGTTACCTTTGTGGAAAGGAGTAGGTGTTGTTTCCTTATCAACAGAAGCAGAACCAGACTGGAAGTCACGCAGAGTTGGGTCAAATGCAGTCAGCATGGGGAGAACAACAGGAAGTGATGGAGAGCATCAGGTGGAAACAGCCTCTCAGCCTGCCCAGATGACCGCTAGCCTGAGAAGATATCCCCAGTGTTGCCAAATTTTCCGATATTTTAGGAGGAAATACAAGCATGTTGTCTGATAGAAACCTTTCTGGTTATAAAATCCCTGTGTATGGATTCAATAAGGCAATGACATTTATTGAGCACAAACTACATATAAGACACTAATCTAGGAGTTTGGGATTTTGCATTTGATACAAGAGACAAAAAGACTTTCTGTGGATGAAGTTCACACTCAATTGCTGGAATACATACAAATAACAAATGAGAAAAAGTTTTGTGTTGAGGGAAGCACTGAAGGAATACGGGGGGCATTTGATATATAATTTTGGAAATTATTTCTATATCAAACAAAATGGCATAAATGGGCCTTACCAAAGCATTTAAATAAAAGGCCTTGGGGGATGTAAAGAGAGCCACATAGACACCTGTTTTCAGGTACACTGTCTCAGCCTGGGACTCTGTTCAGTGAGCTCAAAGGCCAAGAGAGGGAAAGGGTTAATCATGGGCAGGGAGTTTGGGGAGGTGAGGGCCAAGAAGAAAGGGAGAATGGGACCCTGAGGAGATGGTCAGTGATTGGGTCCAAGTTTGTGTCATGGGAAGCAAGGAAGTCAGGACACATTAGGAGCTGCAGAGTAACCTGTCCTCAGAATTTAAGAGTAAGGGGAGGGCCGGGCGGTGGTGGCTCACGCCTTTAATCCCAGCACTCGGGAGGCAGAGGCAGGTGGATCTCTGTGAGTTCGAGACCAGCCTGGTCTACAAGAGCTAGTTCCAGGACAGGCTCCAAAACCACAGAGAAACCCTGTCTCGAAAAACCAAAAAAAAAAAAAAAAAAAAAGAGTAAGGGGAGGGGCAGACACTTCCCAGAGGGTCTCTGCAGTGGCCCAGGCAAGAAAGGAAGGCTGCTTACATAAGATTGCCGCATGAGAAAGGGGAAGCCTGTCAAACTGTAATTTGAAGGGAGGGAGGACAGTAGAATATTTGTTAGATTTCTAGGTGGAGTACAAGACAAACGGAGGTAGGCAGGAAAGATAACTGCAGGGAGCTTGACCTAAACTGGATGGAGAATGGACTATGGCCATTCGCGGAAGTGGGGATACGGGTGTGCCAAGAAATGGTAAAAAATCCTTTTTCTTCTTTTTCCCCTTCCCCAGCTTTAAAACATCTTTAGGATCTCCAAGAAGAGTTGTCATTTAAGCAACCAGTCCTATGCATTTACAAAAGTGGTCCAGACCAAACATATGTCCTGAAAATTCAAAGCCTTTGATGCTGTAAGAAAGGATGTCTGGTGATCCCACAGGTATCATCTGAGGACCAGTCCCTACACATGCTCCCGTAGGTCACTGTTGGGGTAAGATGCTAGGGTGGGTCAACCCAAGGCCCTGAAGGGGAGCCTGGGGGGATAAATTGAGCTAGTCAGACCTGGCCTCTGGGGCCACCCCTCTCAGGCAGGTGGCACACCTGTATCCCCACTTTGGCAAACTCTTTTATGTGACTTGGAATAATGTAAAGCTTGTGAGACAGGAGCTAACCACAAGCCAGCTCCAACTGGAACCAAGCCTAAGGCAGGCTTTGATATGGTAATGAACCAACTCCATGTGGCACAGGGCACTGATGTTATTGAACCAGCCTTAACTGAACACTGATGGCACAAAACTTACAGGCCCAATAGAATAAAACAAAAATTGGACGTTTGCAGGAGACCCTAGAAGAGCAAGGTATGGCTGGCACCTTAAGCCTCTAAGATGATATTCATCCTCAGGGGACTTTGAGACTGGCCACCTGTGGCACTGGCTTCAGCGATCATGCATTTCTGGTACATTGCCTTGCTTACGCATGCCCACTGTCAGCGCTAGCCTCTGGCTGACCCTCTCAGGTAGCTTCTGGGACCTCCCACAGTGCCATCTGCCTAGCCTGCCACAGTTGAAGGCTGAAGGACCTCGTGGTGGATGTGGGTCGAGTCTGTAAGCCCCTGAACCAATCTTACCAGAGAGGATTCCCCAATGGAACATTTAGTACTATGTGCCTAAAAATCACTCCCCTCTTGGTGAGATGTCTGTTTACCTAAGATTCCCATAGCTCTTATAATAGTGTGGTATTGAAAGGAATGTCTGTGGAACCAAACTGAGCATTTTCAAAAGGCAAATCTCACCTGTGGCCATCCTAATAGCGGGGGTGAGGGCAACCCTACTTGTTGCAGAAGGAAAGAAAGATTCCTTGATTCCACAATCTTCCTACTTTACCCATGAGAAGAGCTAGTCACACAGCCTAAGGACCTTCTTCAGGTACAGGGTACAGGCATGATCAATGGTGACTAAATTAAGGAAAACAATTATTTTTATCAGGGCCATTACCATCCCCATCAAGGCCTAGACTTGAGTTAGCATTTTCCAGTTCATTAAAAAACAGGTAGCTCCTGTGTGTTTTCCTTTATACTTCACAAGTTAACTGGCTCTCCGAAGAGCCCTCTCCCCTGCTGTATAACACGGAGAGTCATCATTTGCTTTGCATTCTGTGCACTTCCATCATAAGGACAGGAGATTCTTTTCCAAGTTATGACTGTTTTTCCCCCTCTTTGTTCTTTGGCTCTTTGGGGACCCACCACTCAGTTCAGATTTACTCTTTCTTATGAATGCCTTGCCTTAGCTGAGGGCGATCTGGCTGCGACATCTGTCACCCCATTGATCGCCAGGGTTGATTCGGCTGATCTGGCTGGCTAGGCGGGTGTCCCCTTCCACCCTCACCGCTCCATGTGCATCCCTCCCGAAGCTGCGCGCTCGGTCGAAGAGGACGACCTTCCCCGAATAGAGGAGGACCGGTCTTCGGTCAAGGGTATACGAGTAGCTGCGCTCCCCTGCTAGAACCTCCAAACAAGCTCTCAAGCTTGGCTTATTTCTAGACAGCTTGTCTTAAATTATCCTGTCTATCATTTTCCGCTGGGCTTCGACCTTCCTCTATTTCTGTATATCTTTTCTGTCTTACTCCATTGCCGGTTGTGTAGCTGGGTGGCTGGTCCCTGATGTCCTCCTCTCCTTCTCCTTTTCTTGCTCCTTGGTCTTCCAGATTTCTCCTCCTATTTATTCTTTCTGCCTGCCAGCCCTGCCTATCCTTTCTCTGCCCACTATCAGGTGTTCAGCTCCTTACTAGACCAATCAGGTGTTTTAGACAGGCAAAGTAACACAGTTTCAGAGTTAAACAAATACAACAAAAACCAGTGCAACACATCTTTGCATCATTAAAACAAATGTTCCATAGCATAAACAAATGTAACACATCTTAAAATACTATTCTACAACCCATGACTTCATTTTTTAAAGTTTTGATTGACATAATCAGTTTTGTCAAAATCTCTAGTCAGATGCTAAATAAATAGTGACTGATAAAGGACTCTGTAGTCAAGGTGACAATCCATAGTCTTCTATGCAATGGTGAAGCAATAAACACATCCGCTTCTAGCTTAAAATGGTTAAATGATTGTTTATACATATTTGTGTTCATTTAAAAAAAATGCCTCTCACTAAATGACAGTAAAGGGGCGTCTTAAAGGCACAAAAAAAAAAAAAAAAAAACAGGAGAGGAGATGCCAGCCAGACCGGTGTTGAAGGGCGTACTGAGTTAGGGCAGAAGGGAAAGCTAAAATGTTACAGTCTGCAACCAACCACTCACGGTGCAGGCTGTTAAGGCCCCAGGAACCTCTGCAAAAAGGATGAGGGATACAACTGAAACTAGGATCACCTGAAAGTGTATTCAGAGTGCACAGATCCAAAGGACCCTCCTCCAATGCAGTGTGTGAGTGACCTTCCTGTCTCAACGGGGTAGGAAACATGAAAGGGGAAAAAAGACTCAGACACCCTGGAAAACAGAGGGGAAAAGAAAAGAAATAGAAGTGGTGGATGTTAAATGCCAAGGTCTTGATCATTTTGTTTTAGGATCCAGGATCGTTGGCATATACTTACTTCTCTGTTCACTTAGACAGGACTTTGGGAATTCTGTTTCTAGATAAGTGAGTCTGAGTTAAAATGCTTTTAGATGATTATATACACAGTCAGATTTCCGGCCCTAATAGCCCTGCACTTCAGCTCATCAGGGAGCCAGTCTTGACCACATAGCCAGCATTTCCCACCAGCTTTCTGAATAGTCACTCTTTCATAGACAGCAAATCATGGAGTGTAAGACACCTGCAGAAGGTCCAGCTTGAAAACAAAGGGCCAAGCTAACAACTGCAGACCAAAAGGAACTCAGAAAATAGATGACACAGAAAGGAAAGATAACACCCCACTACCAAAAGATATAATTAATCAGGTAAGATAAGACATTTTATATATTCTAAGGACAAATGTGAATGACTGCATCTCCAATCAGGATCTGTGCAGGGCCACACCTGTTCCTTTTAGAACAGTAGTGCAAGAGAAGCATAAGGAGTCAGGAGATGAAGGTGGTAGTTACAGAGGTTCCAGCACCCCCAGATATCGTCTCCCTGGGAACAAGCCTAACATAGGAAACTTAAGTACAGCAGGGAGATGCGAATGACACCCAAACCACAATACAGGGTCACCATTACCAAAGCTGAGGTGCTAAGTTAGGAAGCGGGGGAAATTGGTTTTGGTTGTGCCGTTCCTGACTGAATGACACAGCAATTGTATAATCTGTGTACAAAGACTGCAGCGCTGTGATGGCTAACCAGGCAAGGTCCCAAGCTAGAAGGGCACACGGTGCCCTTACCAGTGTTTCTCACTTCGCTCTTCCCCTGTCCTCTTGAGACAGCACGAAGGTCTGCTTCCTGGATTGCAAGAGCAGAAATTAGGGCAAATACACTACAGTTGGACTGACTGGGACACTGAGAAAGAGCCCAGCGACTCAACAGTTTTGAATATTTGCACAAATGACCTAAATAATAATCTTTGCCAGAGAATAAATTCTACTGGGGTGGAGAAAGAATGAGGACAAATGGATTACATCAGCATTGGAAAATCTGAGTTTTAACAGGTTTATTCGGTCTATGTCTTGACAGATCATGGGACCATGGGCAGGTCCCACTTGGTATCTGAAATGTTTATGTCAGACACTGCCAGTGATGACTGCCTATGAATTATGGAGTATTTACTCTAAGTTAAGCAAAGAACCAGATGCTTGATGCCTCTTATTTCTTTTGGTCCTCACAACACTGTGAGATCGGGACTATGCTCCTGCCTATTTTATACCCAGAGTGGCAGACAGTGGGCCACACAGAAGGCAAAGGAAGTGTCAGTGTTAGAGCCTGTGCTTTTCTGAATCTCAGAACTCTGCCCTGTGCTGCATTACCTTTTATCATGGGTGTGTGTGTGCGCACATACATGCACACACACACACTTACTCCCTACTCTCTTTCACACACACACTCACCCCTCCCCCCCCCTCTCTCACACACACACACACACTCCCCCTCCCCCTCCCCCCAACAGGCTCGAATTTTCTTGCCCTTTCTCTGTCTCTGCTTTGGCAGTGACAATCCACTGGAGTCTCATAAAACCAGGGCCCATTGAAGAAGTATTTGCTCATGCGAGGTCAACATTACACTCCCACTGGCCTGGAGACTCTCTCCCCAAGCATACCAGGAGCAGGCTGAAGTGGTTCTGCCAGGTGGACATGTTACATCTTATTGGCTCAGCTAACCAAATAGCTCTGAACCTGAACCTAGTGAAAAATAAACAAATAAGCCCCGAACTTCTGTAGCACGCTCACACCTTAATTAGTGAATTCTTGGTAAATAAAACTAAAAGCAGCCTAGATGTCTATTAGTTGATGAATTTGGATACTGAAATGGCATATTATTTATGCAATGACATATTAGTCAGCTGTTAAGGAAAACATAATTATGAAATTCGCAGGAAAATGGATGAAGTTATAAACAGTCCCCAAGTGAGGTAACCCAGACCCAGAAAGACAAACACTATATTTCTCTTAAATGAACATGTTAGTGTTAGCAATGTGTGTTTTATTTAGAATATTCACAGGGGTTAGGTAGCTAATAAGGGACCAGGAAGGAAGAAGGGGCTTTCCAAGGAAGGGGAAAGAGAGTGTTTTAAAGGGATAAACAGAAAATCAGAATAAGAGGATTAAATGGTGTGTGTGTGTGTGTGTGTGTGTGTGTGTGTATGTGTGTGTAGGTAAAAGAGGGAATATGGGGAGGGACAACTCACACTAAAGGCCTTTCGAAAAGCCAGATGGAAACCTACTACTATACAAGTTATCCTTGTGCAATGTTTACTCTTTGGGCTTTTTAAGGGGTCCACAACCCAGCTCCCAAATAAATCACTCACGGAGGCTTATTCTTAGTTAAAAATGCCTGGCCTTAGCTTGGCTTGTTTTTGCCAACTTTTCTAACTTATATTATCTCAAATGCCTTTTGCCTCTGGGCTTTTTCCTTTACTTATGTCTATATATCTCACTTCCTTCTCACTGTGCTTGGGTGGCCAAGCCCCACCTTTTTTGTTCTCTTGATTCCCCCACACACACTCCTTGTTTTCTACTTCTATTTATTCTGCCTGCCAGCCCCACCTATCCTTGCTCCTGCCTTGCTATTGGTCACCCAGCTCTTTATTAGACCATCATGAGTTTTACACAAGCAAAGAATCACAGCTTTACGGGGTTAAACAAATGCAGCATAAACAAAAGCAACAAACTTTACTTTATTAAATAAATGATCCATAGCATAATCAAAACTTGCACACCTTAAAATAATATATATATATTATATTTGCTGATTTCTGTCCTACACACACACACGCACACCATCCTAGGAACTGAGATGTATATATCACATACAGACACACACACATATAATTTAAATGGAGTTACCATATGATGGGAGAGACAATGCTTCAACTGGACATCCTATGATACCTAATAAAACCCCCACTATCAGGCCTGCGTTTACATCTTTTGAGTTGTTAGACAAAGGAGTCCTATAGAGTCCTTCAAATTCACAGGCCATTGCCGATGCTATTAGGTTGCCCTCCACAACCTGAGATTAGGACCTGACTCCTGAAGATACCACATTCATGGAGACATTGAGCATCACCCCTACTGATTAGCATTCATAGTGTTGAAAGGTACTATATACGCTACTGTAGAAGAAAGCACAATCATTGATCCCATCCAACTATGAACCTCCTTTGAGCTACAATAGCAACCTGCCTACTAAGCCAATAGTGGCACAAATGTTATGGGAGAATGAGGCCAAGAACCGGAGACTGAACAAGGGAACACCTACTATAATTATTCTGCTAAATCAGTGGTTCTCGACCTCCCTAATGCTGCGACCCCTTAAATACAGTTCCTTATGTTGTGGTGATGCCCCCTAAAATTATTTCTGTTACTTCTTCATAACTGCAATTTTGTTACTGTTATAAATTGTAATGTAAATATCTGATATGCAGGATATCTGATATGGAACTCCTGTGAATGGGTCCGTTGCATACACACACACACATACATTTGTTTTCTTTTCTTTCTTTTTTAGAAAAGAGAAACACTATGAAATGAGTATATAAGTGGAGGGTTCTAGAGGAGTTGGGGAAAGGGAAAGAACATGACCAAAATATATTGCATGAAAATTTAAAAAGTAATTACAAAAATAAAAACTCCTCTCTTCGTATTGCCATCTTTTGCTTGTATATTATGAATTCCAACTTTGTGGGTTTTTTGGGGGTGGGTGTATGTGTCTGTTTCTTGTTTTTTTTTTTTTTATTCCTTTTTATTTTGGTTGTTGCTGTTGTTTTTGTTTGTTTTCCTGTTGGTTTTCTGGAAGAAGAGAGGGTGTGGAGTCAGGTGGTTGAGGAGGGTGGGGAGTCCACGATCAGATGTATGGGATGTTTCTTCAATAAACAAGAAGCAGGTGTGCTCATCTGTTTCCATTAACTTCTAGAAAACATGCCTCGCTTCATTTGCAGTGCAGAGCAGCCTAGAATTGCAGCTGTGTGACAAAAAGAAAAAAGAAAACCTCAGCCCAAAGGTCTTGTTTTTGTTGGGTGCTCTCAGATTCATGAGGGAATTCTGAAGGCCGCTAGGAAGGCAGAGAAGGTTCCTAGGAGGAGGGACTGAGAGGCGCGCGCGCGGGTGTGTGTGTGTGTGTGTGTGTGTGTAGGACAGAAATCAGCAAAGTACTCCATTGTGACCTTTGACCTGGGAGACTTCCTGGAAGAGAGAGGAGAGAGGTGGAATGTCCTGAGACCTTCAGGCTCTAAGCTGTTTAAGTGGTTTAAATTTCGCAACACCTTTGAATGCCAGTGGCCTCCCTCACCTACAAGACTGATGACTGACGGAATCCAGCTGACCGTAAGGCAGCCTTGTCTTTCAGGAAATTGTAATATCCTCTTCCGCTTTACACCTGCTCCCGGTACTGTTGATTCTAAGGTGTGACTTCAAGACTTCCCTCTGAGTTTCTGTTTGCCCTCTCCCTGGATACCTCCCACCCCCTTAAGACGGGTCTCTCTAGCTCCAGCCACGTCTCCTACACTTCAACTCATGCTGTGCATTTCCTAAACGTGCTGCTGACACTTTTCATAACTTAGAAAGCCAAACTGGTGATTTCGTCCCTCAGTTGCCTCCCGGGGTTTGGAATAAGGGTCCTTTTACAGCTGCCTCTTCACCTTACACATGCTCGAATTTTAGAGCCACCTTTCAGATTGTTTAGCTTCTGTTCAGTTGTCAAATTCTGTGGACTCCTCCTTCAAAATGCCTTTGGTCTAAGCAAGAACGGAAACCCAAGGGTTTGTAAGAATAATGTGAGGTTTTCTTTTTTTAAGAATATCAGGTTTACTTCTTTAATATAGATTCGTCATTTAAAAATCTGAAATTAAGACATTTCTGTTCCCTGGTGTTGACCTCTGAACTATGGTGCAGTTGGAGTCACTGCATTTCCAGAATCCGTGCACAACTTCCAAATTACCCAGTGCTTCCCTGCAATAGCTCAACAGTCTGCTAACTCTCACAAGCAGCTTGTACACACAAGCTCCTCAGATCTTATAGCCTAACTTTCAGTCCTGCCCTTTCTGCGAGTTGGTACTGTTTGGTACAATCAGTGCAGCCCTCACATGAGCAGATTGTAGGACTCTCACCCCTTATTCTCAAGGGGTTGAGAAGAAATTTCCTAGCAGAATCTGGTCACTGTAATATTAAGTTGGAAGTGTCACTTCAGTCCCTGGCTTGGGAATTGCCTTGGGCCGGACTCCACCTCCAGAAAAGCCCACCAAACGCTGACCCCTCGCCCGGAAGGGCCAGGACCACTCCCACAGGCTATTTATGCTCCTGCCTGAAAAAGGAATATGTGATTGGCTTTTGCATGGTCTCTATATATTGAACTCCCCCATCCCCCCATGCTCTCTACCACCCGGGAGGGCTGCATTTATTAAACGGGGGCATCTTTGATTTGGTCTAATCTGGTCTGATTGGAGTGATAATGTGTCAGCGGAGAGGCTCATCTTAAGATTTTTCCTAACAGTCAATTCTTAACTGTACATATTTTGGTAGAAATAACCATTTTGTTCTTTCATCTATGAAATATTGATAGCATTTCCACTTTCTGAAGCTGTGCTGGTAAAACGGTACACACATAAAGCAACAGGAATACAGCAAACCGGGGCCAGCATTTAAAATAAAATACTCTCACTAAGTTATAAATTTGAAGGTTTTGTTCCTTTCATAGTCATGCTTACATTTTAGTGTGTGTCTTTTTTTAATTAAGTAAGTGAATCATGCGATACTCTTTAATTATTTCCCTCCAGAGTGTTGTAATTATTTGGGTGTTGACAAGCATTACTTAAGGGTCCACCCATTATTTCTTCTACTTGCTCCTTTCAAAAGAACTTATTCCTGAGAACAACCTACTTTAGAAAGTGAATGCTTAGAGTAATCGGTGTTGCTCTAAGCTGGGTCATGAACATATTTTTTGACACTCTGAGTCCATTGTTCTATCTAGAAAGAAAGCTACAGTGTTCATTTAACACACATTTAGAGAACTCTTTCAAAGATTTCCCAGAGCTCCCTATCTGGTTTTGACTCAATCTGCCTATGGTGTGGAGGCCAAAACTGCAGGTCCATGTCCACCTTGTCTGATATCAGAGAGTTTGGAGATTGACAAGCAGAATTGCCAGTCCCAACTCAGGATGTGACTGCTTGGTTCTTTTGAAATTAAGATAGCTTGAAGCCATCCTGACAGGTGTGCAGGATACTTCTGCTCCTTCTTTTGTGACTATGAGGTCACCTAGGGAAGCGCAGTCTTCAGAATCCATGACCTATAGCAGTTTTGCTACCTAGACAACACAATACTAATGATTTGATGTCTCAGAGTGATAAAGGGTTTGACTGTGTGAGTTAACCTTAGTATCATGTTAATAAAGTCTTTTGTTGCCTCCCCTCCCTTTAGTTGGGCATAAAAGCTGCGGAAAAATAAACATGGGAGATTTCAGTAATCACTGAATGAGCTCCTGGTATTATTCTGTGTTTTCTCTCTTATTATTTTTATGTGTCTTCATATTTTTTACTTATATTTCTTCAATTCCCATGCCCTGACCCTGGCAAGAGGTGATTTTGCCAAGGCTGGTCCTCGACACTACGGCCTGGCAGAAGAAAAGTGTGGAATGACATCACAGAAAGCTCTGAGGGAAAACATGAAGGCACCATTGATATTGCTTCTCAGTCTCTGCTGGGCCCTTACATACTTAAGGAATGGTACACTTTTTACCATCGAGTATGAGAAACACACTTGATGGCTTTAAAACACACCACCTTTGTAAGATTTTTAAATTTTAGGATGTTTTTGTTTGTTTTTGAGAAATGATCAATTATACAGACCATGTTAACTTGGAACTTTTAAGCCTTGAGCCCTAAACCTCTTGCTCAACCTTCCAAGTTTACAGGCGTGAGTCACTACAAAATGATGTCAACTCCAGAACGTTTAAATACTGTTAGATTTCAACAAGCGCCTATAGGAGACCCTTTCCTATAATCTCTGCATTGGGCAACATGGTGTTTGGTGAACTAAGTAAGCATGAATCAAAGGATTTTCAATAAATTAAACAGTTGCGGAAAACAAGATTCCTCTTCAGAAGCTCACACTACCCTATAAGGAACCATGAGCAAACTTCAGGAAAAACTATCAGCATCGGGTGTAACAAACACTCTCACAGCTGGCCCACCATCAAAGACAGAATTTCAGCTGAGGGGCTTCACCAGCCAGATACAGAAGTTATGGGAGCAGATAGTTCAGGCCAGGACTCTGCTAACCAAACCTAGACACAGTTAACTTCAGAGCTCTTCACTTGAGGAACTGCAACTTGCCTTTCTCTCTCTCTCTGTCCTCCCTGTCTCCTCCCTCTCCATCAGCAGCACCCTGGGGTACATGATTGCTCTAATGGTATCACCTGGATCAGGGGCTTCACAAACCAGGCTGCACAGTGACACACCTTAAATAATCCTAATTCCTAGAGCTGTTCTCAAAGATGTTCAGCTTGTCCTGGGCACAGCTTCACCCCCCCACCCCAGATTATTGTTATTATTTTTAATGACTTCAGGTGATTCGAATGTGCGGATCACTTTGGGTATCATTGGCTGTTTTGCACAGCACGAAACAAATCTTTGCCTTAGGGTCTACTACATATTTCTGAATTTCACTTTATAGCAGGACTAAATCCTAAAGTTAGAATTCAAAACGGGTACTTGGTACATAACCTGACTAAGGACTAAGAAAGCGACTCTTCACCCAGTCAAGATCTAAAAGCAATCAGTCAGGCTCCCTACCTCTGTTGTTTGAGAGGGCTCTGCCAGGCTGGCCTCCAGCTCTCTTTTAGTCTAGTCTCGTCTTCTTGGCTCATCTCCTACTTTCCGTTTTGACTCCATGGAGAGACCATGAAGACAACATACTTGTGTCACCGGTTCCCACCCTTCATCTGACATCTTGCAGCTGAAGCCACAGAGGACCTGGGTGTGCCCTGTTTCTTCGCTCCCACCAGCCCAGAAATTCCACCGCGCCTACCCCTGCTTTAGAAGGCACATAGTCCCTCTCCAGACATAACTCATAGCAGGTCCACCCCAAGGCTGGGTCCCCAGGGTGACGCTCAAGTCCCGGCCCGCCCACGCCACGGAGGGAACGCCCTCTGCACGAGGCCCGCCCCACCCATGGTCACAAGAGCCCCGCCCAGCCCCGCCGCAGTCACTCAATTAACCGCGGCGCGAAACAGGTCCAGCGGCAGCCGGACTCTCTCTCACTCTTACCTGGGGCAATGGGCTCAGGGACTCGGTCCTCACCACTGCCGCCCTCACCGATGCTGCTGTCCCTGCTGCCGCTGCTGCTGCTGTCCCCGACCGTGCGGGGTGAGTGGCCCAGAGCTGGGCGCCACCGGCAAAGACTGAGCATTGGCCGGCCAGGCGCGCGCATGCTCATCAGGCATTGTTCCCCGTAACCGGGGGGACCCCGTGAGCAGGTGCCCTTGGCCGGCGGGAGGGATGGGTGTGGAGTGCTGGACTGTCGGGGCTGCGACTGGATCCCGCTACCCGAGACCGGGAGAAAATTAAAAGAGAGAGCTGTGTGCGAATCTCCAGCCCTGTTTCGGGTTCTTTAATTCTTAAGGTGGGGGGCAGATGGCGGACCATCTGTGCCCCTGAGAGTCCAGCGGCGAGCAGCGTCTGGCAACACACACTCCGGTGTCTGAACTTGCTAGCCGCGGTATCAGAGTGGATTTTGAGGACATTCTGAACCTCTTCTTTAGGGGGACGAAATATTTACTCTTCACTTAATTTTGTGTTGTGTTGATGAGAGCCTAGGCGTTGCAAGTTCCTGTTGGGAAGGTTGAGCAAGGGGAGGAAGTAAAGAGTCATTGCTGCTTTCCTTATTCCAGGTGTGGGGAAAGAAAATCCTGGGGCGGGGGGTGGCTACTTTACATCTGCTCTCATCTTCCTAGGTGACTGCGGCCCACCTCCAGAAATACCTAATGCCACGCCAGAGGTGGATGGAAAAACCAGTTTTCCCCAACAAAGTTTTGTGGTATATTCATGTAATAAAGACTATCAAAAAATTCCAAACAAGCAAGACACAGTGTTCTGTCTTGAAAATGGTCAATGGTCGAGCCTGGACACATTCTGTAATAGTAAGTTCTTCATTTCTTTGTAGAAATGTGATGGACTGTGTATCTCGTTGAGGTTATTTTTACTCCTCTTTGGAGTGACTGGTAATTGATAGTTTTCTAGCATTATTAACCCCCAGAGTATACGTGTTGGCAGTTCACACTCCAGCTAATTGAAGGCGGTACTTCCTATAGCAGGT
Organism: Neodon shergylaensis; assembly: GCA_025134845.1. Classification (NCBI taxonomy): domain Eukaryota; kingdom Metazoa; phylum Chordata; class Mammalia; order Rodentia; family Cricetidae; genus Neodon; species Neodon shergylaensis. Next base: position 116,996 of record JABTXL010005416.1, read on the forward strand.
CCTGCTTCTTCATTAAGAGTTTTTCTTTCTATGGCACAGGCTAATAGAGAAAATAAACGGTAGGTCCTGTTCAGGGAGTAAATTATATGTGAATATATTTGGCAAGTACCTTGAGACACACACCCAGGTGATCTGCCTTCTTCAACTTCATTTTGTTAAGTAGAGAGTACAACTCTTGGGAGACATTTTAAGATCTTACTTTAAAAAGATCTGTTGTACATATATAGCCCCGTGTTAGCTTTAAGATACAGTTTGTAGGTGATTCTGGCGTATCTGAACACAGTACAGGGATTCAGAACTGGGTGGTGTCTACCCACCCGGGTTCCCTGGTGTTGCCTGCTGCCTGTTCTCTCACTATAAGCCTGTGTTCCTCTGCTAATTGCATTGGCATTTGTAGCTCATTAGTCAGGGAGAGAGGAGTGGCCCTCAGGGCTTAAGGCATTAGTGCCCACTACTTAGGCTTTACAGACACTGTACATCGAGACTATGCTAATTTTCTTTAAAAAGTAATCTATTAGCATTAGTTTTTTTTGTTTTTTTAACCATTTTTTTTATTTTTTGTTTGACTGTATTTTGCTCAGACTGACCTGAACTCATGGACTCTCAAAATCCTCCTGTCTCAGCCTCCCAAGTGTAATTATAACCTACCTGGCTTCCCCTCTTTCATCTTTTTACACTATAAAATAACAATAAAAATAAAAGTATAGTCTGATAAGAACAGGACTAGCAGCAACCTACACACTTCCTACCAAACATTATCTACCCTGGGTGTTTAGATGTGTTCCACCCTCATGAATTTCATGAACCCCAGTTGCTAACCCCAGCACCAGTGCAAACATGTTAGTAAGAAATTACATTAGGATGGCTGCAGTGTTGCTAGGCAACAGGAATAGTTCGCTCCATTACATACCTGCAGGAACCACATTTATGTATATGGCCCATCATGGATCAGAATATCATTCTGTGACTGCAGAAAAGTAATGATAAAAGACTGGATTGCTGCCTTTGAGTGACCTGAATTGGGAGAAGCTACAGTAAATTCAGAATCATTCAAAACGAACTCTTGAACCCATATGTGAAAGAGACTTTGCAGTTGTATTTTCAGCCGCTTTTGAAGGCAAGAAAGCATCAGCCTTTACCACACTTTAGAGTTCGTAACTCTCCCTCAGTATTGCTTCACCTACTCCTTCAAGTCACCCCATGAATTATGGATGTGGGGGACTCTTCTCAGTTTCAAAATTGAGGAAATCTTCTACCAGAAGGTAAATAATATGCACAAGACCAGAATCTCTTATACCAAAAAGCCAGGCTTCAAGCTTGGGCCTCGGGACTACTGAGCCACCGTTTCTTTACTCCTTGCCTTGCTAGAGCTCATTGCTCCAGCTGTTTACACTTGGTGCACACTTGATGTACACAGCTGGTTCATCTGGCCCTCGTTATCAAGGGCTGCTGTAAGATTAAATGAGTAAGTGTGTGTAGAACACTTAGGAATATTCAATAAATATAAGATGTTTTTATTCCTATTATTATTAACATTTAATGGGGAAAAGAAGGCATACATGTGAATACACTTGTATACTGCAAATACCACAGCAATATTTATTTAAAAATGAATATAGAAAGAGGTAAGGATCCATACCAAAAAATAAGTAAATAGCTAAATGTAACGGGGCTGGTTTAACTTCCAGATATTATGAGATATCGATTATTTTACAATCTGTGTTGTTCCTTTTTCTGCCACTTTGTTAATCCTTTTAGAAAGCTGTAATGCTCCAACAAGAGTGACTTTTGCATCCCTCAAAATGGATTATATCAATTTGAATTATTTCCCAATTGGTATCACTGTGGAATATGAGTGTCGGCCAGGATATCGAAGAGTAACTTCACTGTCAGGCAATTCAACTTGTCTTGATAATTTAGAATGGTCCACAGTTCCTGAATTTTGTGAAAGTGAGTATAATTTGAATAACTAATCCCAATCATCTGTCTTTGTGGAAATATCTCTTCCAATTGTGCTGGAAATATATGTGTGTATATATATGTGTACATATATATGTATACCTATATGTACACAGGTGCATATATTCACATATATACACATACATATTGTGTGTTTGTGCTGGAAATACACACACACATATATATTATTTATATATAAATGATTCTTCAAATAATCATGAATTTTTTTTTTTTTGTCTTTTAAGACAGGGTTTCTCTGTGTAGCCTTGGCTGTCCTGAAACTTTCTCTGTTGACCAGACTGGCCTTGAACTCAGACATCTGCCTGTCTCTGCCTCCAGAGTGCTGAGATTAAAGGTGTGCACCACCACTGCCCAGCTGAGTGGTTTTTTAAAATTAGACAAATGTTTACATAATAGGAATACTTACAGATTTCATGTTTACTTAAAATTACCTAAAATGATGATATACTCTAAGTATGTTGCTTTTTTGAAGCAACAAAAAATGAATGTAAAATTAAAAAAATGTAAGGGTTAGAATTATCAGTGGCTTAGAGAATGATTTTGGGTATGTGTCTCGTATTTCTTTTTTCCCACTGTCCTAAGTTATAATTAGCAAGTAAAGATCATGTAAATTCAAGGTGCAGATTATTTCATAAAAATATATTTATTATTTGTGTGTGTATGTTTTTCATGCATGCATGTATGTGCTGATAATAGGTATGACTGTATATGTTTATGGTATATGTGTTTGTGGTCAGAGGACAGCCCTCGGTGTCAGTCCTTAGGTACCTTGGCCTGGAACTTCACTGCATAGCCTATGCTGTCCTCTCCCTCCCTCCCTGCTGTCTTTTAAAAGGGTTCCGTCTCCCTCTTATCATCCCTAGAATACAGGGGTGTGTCACTGTGTCCAGCTGTTTATGTGGATTCTGGTGACACAAACAGTAAGCAAGCACTTCATTTGCTGAGACATTTCCCCAGGCCCTTAATTTTCTTTTGTATTTGCTTCTATGTGTGTACAAGGTTTCTTTTTGCTTGCGTGTGTGTGTGTGTGTATGTACACACTTTTATACCAAAGGACAACCTTGGGTGTCATTCTTCAGGTACCGTACACCTTATATCTAGACAGGATCTGTCATTGGCCTGGGGCTTCCCAAGGAGGCCTGACTAGCTGCACAGTGAACCCCAGGGTTCTGCCTGTCTCTGCCTGCCAAGTTCTTGATACCATGGCCAGCTTTTAATGTGTGTCCCGGGGATCAACGTCAGGTGCTCGCCCTTACATGGAAAGAACATTACCAGCCCAGCCTTCTCTCTACTTCCTCCCCCATTTAAATTTTAAGTTCGAATGGAACTCAAGTGTTTCTCTGCGGTATTTTCATACATCGGGTCATTTTACTTTGTCTTATTCCGCTCTCACTGTCTCTCACCTTCCTGCTGGTTCCTGATCCCGGGTCTCCTGTCCTTCTGCTGTCACGTTCCATGTAGACCTTTCCTTTTCCTCATCGCTGCTCCCTTAAGACCGCGTCTTCCCCACTCACTGTTAGCATTGTGAGTGTGTACACATATATATGATTACTATTACCACTTACTCCAGTAACATATTCAGTACAGTTAGACTTGTGTTTTACTTATGTCTAGTAATTGAATGAAAAAAAATGCATTTTTTTTTCTTTTTAGAAAAATCATGTCCTAATCCTGGAGAATTGCAAAATGGTAATATCGACATAAGAACGGACATATTATTTGGTTCAGAAATATACTTCTCATGCAACACAGGGTAAGTTTCATCACACTAAAGCTTTGTGTCTAATTAATGACAACAAATTAGGAGTTCAGTAGACACTGATAGATTTGTGACCTGTTCACTAGCTGGTAGCAAAATAATCCCCCAAAGTGAGAGTGGGGGTGATATGAACAGTGAGTGCATAGCGATGCACACGCGTGTAAATGCGCATAGCGATGCACACGCGTGTAAATGCGCATAGCGTTGCACACGCGTGTAAATGCGCATAGCGTCGCACACGTGTGTAAATGTGCATAGCGATGCACACACATGTAAATGTCAGATGAAAGCTATGGAAAAGAAGTGGAAAGACATAAAGCCTCTCCCAAAGAACCCTTGCCACAAACTAATTGTAAATTTAGTATTAGTAATGTGGGCTGGGAAAAGATTTTTATACTTCTAACATCTCTAGATTATTAGATTCCAATACGTATATAATTCTAAATATGATTAGTGAAGAAACAATTGAAATTTGTTGATGATACAAAATTAACAATCCTTAAAGTGTTCAAAATCAAGCCAATTTTAAACTGACTTAAATATTAATTTGCATCTGAGCTTTCTGTATGCAAACACACTGTTAGGTCATTGGCTTAAAAATGCTGAGGGTGAAGACGCCCTCCTAATAGAAGGTCGCTAAGGCTTTTTTAGATCTGCATGTAGAACAAGGAAGTTCTTTAATTAATGCCATCAGCCTCTCAGGCAGTGGGAAACTTCAGTTCATTTCTGTGTCTCCAAGCTGGGTCGCCGCCCTCCCTCCCCACTTTATATCAGGTGGAGGCAGCACTGAGTTTAGTGGGTCCCGAGGAGCATGTGGAATTAGGGGAGAAGGGGGCCTAGTGGACTAGAGGAGGGGTTGGAAGCGGGAGGAAGTGCCTTTGGGGCTGATCAAAACTCCTTACAATCATGCGTAAAGTTCTCAGAACGTCTTCTTAAAAACGAAGCAAATGCATTTCCAACTTTAAGACAGGGAAAGAAGTAGCGCTTTGCCACTGCCTTTATTAAACAGAGGTTCAGTGGGGTCAGGAGTTTACCGTAGTGTAAGCCCTTGGCCATGCTACACCATGAACCCTTTAAATATAAATGCACTCTGTTATTCATGAAGCCTGTTCTTTTAGAATTTAGAATAAAGGGTTTCATCAAACATGATTTTAGAAGGTTTTTTTCATGTAAGTATTTTCTATACAGTAAGCTAACAGAGCATTTTGCATGTCTGAAAGTCTTGCCGTTTCAATATCATTTCCGTGAACTAAACAGTTTTCTTTTAAATTTTAATGGATATGTTTATCAACTGTCATTTTGTCTCCATCTTCTGGTATACTCAATCTTTTAAAATGATGTTCTGGAGAATGAAAAGAATCAGACTTAAGTATCTGAATACAGCAGCCTTCCCTTCTCCTTTAGGTACAAGCTAATTGGTGTAGACTCTGCCTTCTGTTACATTACGGGAAATACTGTCGATTGGAGTGACCCACTCCCAGAATGCGCAGGTATGTTCCCTTTTTAAGAGCCTGAATCCTCACATTGTGGGGCCAAAGGATTAAAGAAATCAATTATTTTTCATTTAAGAATTATTCACAGTCTATATTTGTGGTACCCAACTTTTCAATGTCTCTACTAATGGCAGACTTGTTAATTTATTAGCTATGGGAGTCCTCCTAAAGCTAGCTCTTAGCATTAATATCCTTAACTACAGGATAATTTCATTAATATTTAAGAACTGACTTTGGTTTATATTATACTTGGTTATTTGCTGTCTAACCATTCCTTCTAATAATCAGAGAAGCAGGAGAGCTCCCAGTTTCAGGGAAGGAAATGTCCCTCAGAGTCCCCACGGTTCCATCTCTCAAAAGTGTGTCACTTCAAGGCATTTCATCTAGGTCTTTTACCACAAATGTTCCTCCTGTAAGACCCAGTGTTGCCTACCTGAATCTTTTTAGAGTTGGTTGTCAGCTGAGGTAATTCCCTAGAAGGTTTTAAAGTAGGTTGTTTTTATCATTAGAGGAATCCAGTCACCTGTAGGTCCATTAGAGACATGGCTCTCTTTAAACACTGAGAAGAGGGAAATGCGTGCAATTATTTGTTTGAGGGCTAGGTTTCTGGTCCTCAGGTATGCTGAGGCCACTAAATCCCACTAAGCCCCAGACATTTTTAAATAAATGTAGACTTCATTCCTTTGATACTTAACTTACACCTGTAGTGATGAGGCGAACAGGCCTGCTTTTCGTCCTGCCTGGCTCACACAGGGCTAGCTTTCCACCTGAAATAACAACACACAAATTGTATTCATTTAAACACTGCCTGGCCCATTATATCTCGCTTCTTCTTGGCTAACTCTCATATCTTGCTTTAACCCATATCTAGTAATCTGTGTATCACCACGGGGTGGTGGCTTACCAGGAAGATTCTAACCCTCATCCATCTTGGGCCTGAGCTTCATGGCGATGCCTGACTCTGCTGTCTTTCTTCCAGCATTCTGTTCTGTCCTCCCCGCCTACCTATGTTCTGACCTATCAGGCCAAGCAGTTTTCTTTATTAATTAAGCAATGAAACAACAGATAGATAGATGACCCTCCTACATCATATACCTTCTTCAAATGGCTTCTAAAATGTGTGTGTGTGTGTGTGTGTGGTGTTACTAGGAGGAGGAAAGTTGAACAGACAGTCCTTTGTGGACTGACACTCTATTAGAATCAGTTGTCGTGAAACAGCTCATAGGAAGCCTGCTGTCAAGGAGCCCACTCCCGTCACACCCATCGTGGGCCCACTCTGCTAACCCACCATGTCATTTCCACTCACTACCATTGTTATGTCCCATTCATAGGAAACGCCCTTGTAATGACACTAAAAGATGAGGCCGAGGAGGAGCTGGAATGCATAGCTTGTTGGCCCAGACAACCTGGCCTAAAGCATGAGTAGGAGGTTTCCAAGGCTGAAGCCAGTATTTTTGTGAGTAGATGCTGCCATAGGGCCACAGAAAAGTGCCCGTCAGGAATGGGCCCTAGTACAGAAGTGTTTGCAGAAAGCCCACTTCCTGTTTGTGTGCACCTAAGCAACAGGCCTGTTTTCTTTTTGCTCTTTCTGGTGAACACCCTTGTTTTCTTGACTCTCAGCCACCTTCCCATCGGCAGCTACTGATAGTCACATTCCCCTGGAAAATCCCTTGTACCTGGGCAAGCCAGTGTTACTGCCCATTCCTGTAACCCCAAGTGTGAGAATCTGTTTTTGATTTCCACATTAAATTAGTTTTTTAAAATTTTGTTTTGACATCACCTAAAAAAGACTGTAAAGTATATTCTTTTTTTTTCCACAAACATAGTTATTTTTATTACTTATTTGGGAATTTCATACAATGCACCCCGATAACATTCACTTCCCATTCCTCCCAGATCTAACCTCCCACCCATACAGCCCTCCCCCTCAAGAAAACAAAAAACAACACCCAGTCCAATTTGTGTTGCCCATGTACTTGCTGGAGCATGGCCAGCCCCTTAGAGAAGATGGAGTCCTCTGAAGTGTAGCTCTTCACAGTTGACTGGAGGTGAATTGTTAGCTGGTGACAGTTCAACTGTGCAGCCTTGGTACTTAGATAGCTGAGGATTCCTGGTCTCCAGTGTGACTCTGGTTAGAGGAAAATGACTTGAGCAATGATGGGCACATTCAAGGATCGTCTTTAGTTAAATGCCAACACGGCATGGGTAGGGGGCAGTCTTGACTGAATGAAGCCTCACTCTCGGGAGAACCTGCTTTTTCCTATCTCACTGTTGTTACTGTATTTATTTCTTTTGGATTAATTTCAGTTGACTGACGGTACCTGCTCACCTTTGATCAATGCTTCTCTACTATGACTGCCTTCCCAGACTGTTCTCCTTGTTTTAGCTTCTTTAAGGTATTTTTCTTTACTACTTCCACAATATGTGGAAGTACTTACTGTGTCTTACTCCCTTCTGTGTTTCTTCTAATACCATTTACTTCTCTCCATCTGGACTCTTGTCGTGAGGACTACTCCTAACATTATTAAGACCAAGGTTTGAATATTAAAAATGACCCATGGCCCCAAAGCTACTGTTGCCCTTCCTACACAATTTTCAGGCTCCTGGATACTCTGGCACACATAAGAATGCAGCAAATCCTATACATTCGAGCCACGTCTACCATGAACGTAATGCTGACTTCTTGTCCTTTGCATTAGAAATGAGCACACTACCAACAAAGACTTCCCTCAAGAATGAGAGCTAGCAGAAAGAACCCAGGAGGAGGAACTGGCACAGGGGATTCTTGACGTTTGAGTATGTCCTATACTGGAGGAATGACTGGACACATTTACTAGTCCAAATAGATACTTCAGTTAGTACAAGAAAGCCACAGTAGGGCAGTGCACACCTTTTAAATGAGAGGTCTGTGTAGGAAGCTCAGTAGGTAGAATCCCAGGGTTAGAGACCGGGCTTTCCTTGTACCTCATTACTACTTCATTCATAGTCTGCCCAGGGTGATGCTTCTGAAACACAGATGTTCCCTGTCTTTTCCTTCTTCAAGCTTATCAGAATGTCTGAGCACTTAGAGATATAGTGGCATTGAAGGCAAACACTATCTGCCTGCTTTTTGGCACTTAGGTTTTGCCTCATTTACTTTGCTGAGTCAGGATCTAACTGTAGCCCAAGCTGGTCTCATAGGACAGTGCTATGTGATAGTTTCTCCTAGCATGCTTGGACTGATCCAGTGGGTGGTTCTTGCTTAGTTTAAAATGTATCATGAATTTACTAGTATCCTATGCCCGCTTAAATACATTTAAGGCAGTTTAATTTGATGTGCACATGGAATTATATTATTTTCTTGATTCACTTAATGATGCTAAAGAACACGAAACCCATTGGTTTTGCTATTAGGATAACTATCAGAAAGGGATCCTTTTTACAGTATAATCATGACAACATAGCTTGCACTTTATTTATTATTTTTAATTGAACTGGTTGTAATTCTGCCCTGTGTAAAGTCTCAGATAATCAGTCCTCCCTAAAATCCCTTACCCCAGATGTAAGAATGTAGACCTTGTGCTGCCGCCCACAGGTTGAGAACAATTCTAATAGGCATTTGTCAGTGTCCCTTCTGTGCTAAAGCTGAGCTCAGAAAAAAAAAAGTTGATTTTAATTTTTCAAAAATGTTAGCATCTTTTAGTCTCATTTATAAAAACAGTTTTTTTCTTTATTTAAAAAGATATTTCTATTTCTTTAAAGAAATTCATTGTCTAGATCCACCGTCAATTAAGAATGGAGAAATGCGAGGAGAAAGTGAAATTTACGTCTATAGACATTCTGTCACCTATACATGTGCCAAAGGCTTCATCCTGGTTGGAAACAGTTCCATTTATTGTACCTTGAATGGTGATCAAGGAGAATGGAGTGGCCCAGCACCACAGTGCATAGGTAACGTGTTATATTCGTCTTCGTATACACACTTTCTCACTTAGTGTATATTTATGCATACTTACTGTTTGGATGGTTTTTAAAACAAGTAAAATCATGTGTTATTTAACTCACCAATTGTATGAGTGGGGCCCCTTATTCCGGCTGCCCGGCTAGCTTATACCCGAAATAATCACACAGAAATTGTATTAATTAAATTAGTGCCTGGCCCATTAGCTCTAGCCTCTTCTTGGCTAACTCTCACATCTTGATTAACTCATTCCTATTAAATCTGTTTATCACCATGTGATAGTGGCTTACCGGCAAGTCTAACCTATGTCCGTCTCAGGCAGGAGGTTCATGGCCTCTGCCACACTGCCCTTCTTTCCAGCATTCTGTTGTATCTACTCCGCCTATGTAAATCTGCTCTATCAAAAGGCCAAGGCAATTTCTTTATTCAACCAAGGAAAGCAACACATAGTCAGAAGGAACTCCTACACCATCCAATCAACTAAAAAGATTTCTGGAAAAAGATAGCAATGTAAGGCGGGGGTTGGTGGTGCACACCTTTAATCCCAGCACCTGGGAGGCAGAAGCCTGGTCTATGGAGTGAGTTCCAGGACAACCAGGGCTATACAGAGAAACCTTGTCTTGGAAAAAAGGTAAAAATGTCTCTTTCCTCCAAATGATTGTCAGAATTCAACATCCTGTACTCTTTGAGACACACTTGTAATTAATATTTACCAGATGCCCTGGGCCGCAGGCTCCTCAGTTGGGCCTTGATTCATTTTCAGTGTTCTTTTTGTTGTCTCTTGTGGAGCTTTGGGGTAAAGGACCACCTAGAGTAGAGCGTCAGTCACTCACCTGGGTGTTGCCCTATTTCTAACATCAGAGACCATGAGCCAAGCTGCCTCTCCTACCAAGCCCAAGAAGACTAAGCATGCATGGAAGACTAACAGAATAGTGGGGTCTCTGCAGAAAGTCAGAGTGCGGCCCAGGTTCCTGAGATATAGTGACATTGGCCTGTTTTCTTAAAACCTGTGCATTGCTATCTCAGTCACTCTATCTCAATTGATGCTGAACCTGAATCTGAGTGCAAAAACTGGCTGGCACTCATTCAGAACTTTGGGTATAGAAAACTGAATTCCTTTCAATGTACCCAAGGCACCATGAAGAGAAGGGTCAAGGCTTTGTTGAATAATCAATGCCAAACCCTTAGACACTTTACCGTGAAGGGTGTTTCCTTTGAATGACCTCCTGCTTCTGGTCTCTTGTTTAGAAGATTAATATTAGTACCAAAAATATTGAATGGACAGAAAGAAAAAGCAGAATAATATATAGTCATCATTGGAGAATTCCACATACCTATTCCTATAACTAAAATATAAAAAGGAAGAAAAAAGGAAAAGATCACTAAGAAGAGAGGAGAGTGAGCCCCAGTGGTTAAGGTCAAGCAGGTTTCATGGAAGAGTTGAACCTCATAATGACAGACGATCAGTCTTTTCCAGGACACAGTTACCAAAACCGACCGTCTGCTGGCCTCAGCCCTGGTGCCGTATTCATAGCCTTCTTCCCAACCACAGCGGAATTAGATTGGGCATCAGTTACAAAATGCTAATTAGGAAGTTCCCAGAAACTGTAAACTCAGTGGGAGTTTATAAATACTTTTTATTTGAAATAATAATTTAGTGAAACAAAGGATAATTTATATGTATGTATGAGGGCCTTAAAACAAAATAGCTGCTACAGAAAGGCAACTTATTCCAATCTCACCATCACTGTGTGACAGCCTGGGAAAATCTGTGCTATGTGGCAGGGATTTTGAGCAGCATGTGACATAGATTTTAAAAAAAATAAAATAAAAGCAATGAAAAATGCATATACCACCTGAACCTTAGAACCTTGTGTCTAGTGGGCAGAACATCATGGCAGATATAATCAGTTGCTTCAGGGACAGGCATGCATGTGTACAGTAACTTACTTAGACCATCCTCCATGGTGATGGCATATAATCTGCCTGGAATTTTATTATTTTACATTGTTAGTGTATTAAAGTTGACACATATTTATACCACTTTAGGGGATATTCTGATAATTTAGGGAGAATATGTAGTATATTGATCCAATTTGCCTGCCCTGTTTGTACCCCCATTGTTTAGCTGAGGCTGACAAATCTAAGAGAGGTCAAAGATTTTGCCCAGTTCAGCCCTACTTAGTGCTTCCTGGAAGGGGCTGGGTGAAAGCTCCCCAAAGGCAAGCAGGGAGGAAAAGTCTATGCATTCACTAGCACATTCTGAAGACAGTGGACAGAGTAGCTGATGGCATTGCTTTTATAGAAAAGCATTCTTTGGTCTTGATGTAAGTAGAGGAAGATAACTTTGAGGAGAAAATGGAGAGATGTGTTATCTGTCACATGGTAAGATGTTATTCCAACTCTGTGGTTTTTCTCAACACAGAAGAAAAGCTTAAAACCTGCAATATTGTATTGGTGTAAATCTCTTTAGTCATATATTGGTATAATTAATCCAAGCAAAACGGATGTAGGTTTTACTTTCATTTCTTACATATAAGACTTTTAGGCAGTTTTATAAAATCTAGGACTCACTAATTGAGAGAAATCTTGAAATATTCATCTTTCAGGGTCTGACTTATTTTACCTAGTATACTGGTTACTGTTGTCTCGTGTAAAGTGAGGCTGTGTGTGGGAATGCACAGGACCAATGGGAGATTGAGGGGATGGGGAGTATTATCAGAACACGGGTCATATTTGTCAGATTATTGTTATGAAACTCATTGCTATTTACAGTAATATGCACTAATAAAAATGACACAGCATTGTGAGGGCCATAATAAGGACTGATTTCCTAAAAGTCCTGTCTAGGGGTTTTGGGGGGAGAAAGAGAATAGTCTTTGAGCCAGGCATGATTAGGAAAGCTTTACTTGGTCAACAAGATTAAGCTACTTTTTAACTTAGCATTGTTTTCTTCACAGAGAAATCCAAGATCCCATCAACAACTCCGAAATCAACAACAGTTAATGTTCCAACTACAAGAGTTCCATCAACATCTGTGAAACCAACCACAGGTACAAGAGGTCCACCATCATCTCAGAAACCCACCACAGTTAAAGTTACAGGTACAAGAGGTCCACCATCATCTCAAAAACTGACCACAGTTAATGTTACAGATACAAGAGGTCCACCATCATCTCAGAAACCAACCACAGTTAATGTTCCAGGCACAAGAGTTCCACCATCATCTCACAAACCAACCACAGTTATTGTTTCAGGCACTAGAGGTCCACAAACATCTCAGAAACAAACCACAATTAATGTTCCAGGTACAAGAGGTCCACAAACAACTCAGAAACCAACCACAATTACTGTCCAAGATACAAGAGATCCACAAACATCTCAGAAACCAACCACAGTTAATGTTCCAGGTACAAGAGGTCCACAAACATCTCAGAAACCAACCACAGTTAATGTTCCAGGTACAAGAAGTCCACAAACAACTGAGAAAGCAACCACAGTTAATGTTCCAGGTACAAGAGGTCCACCATCATTTCAGAATCCCACCTCAGTTAATGTTCAAGGTACAAGAGTTCCACCCAAAACTCAAAAACCTACCAAAGCAAATATCCCATCTACAGAAGACCCACTGACACCTCAGAAACCCAACATAGCAAGTGTTCTAGCTACAGAAGTCCCACCGACACCTCAGAAACCCAACACAGCAAGTGTTCTAGCAACAGAAGACCCACTGATAACTCAGAAACTCAACCCAGCAAATGTTCTAGCTACAGAACACCCACCAATACCTCAGGAACCCAACACAGCAAATGTTATAGCAACAGAAGACCCACTGATACCTCAGAAACCCAACACAGCAAATGTTCTAGCAACAGAAATTTCTTCAACCCCACAAAAACCCAATACAATAAATGTCCTAGTTACAGAAGACCCATCGACACCTCAGAAACCCAACATAGCAAATGTCCCAGCTACAGAAATCCCACCAACACCTCAGAAAACTAATACAACAGTTGTCCCAGCTACAGACATCTCACTAACTCTACAGAAATCCATCACAGCAAAAAGTTCAGCCACAAAAACAGCAACAGCTCAGATACCCCACTTATCAAATTCTGTATCTGTGAAGAGCCCACCAATAGCTCAGAATCCTACCACATCTAACTCTTCTGCTGTACAGACTGCACAAACAACCCAGGGATTTGCCACAGCAAAATCTTCATTCACACAGAATCCTCCAGCCACACGAAAGCCCCCACTTCACACCAAGGGTCACCAGATTGTTACACAAAGATTCACTTCTGCTCGTATTACAGCAACACAGCGTGCACCTGCTACCAAGACAACCACACATCATCCAATAAGAACAACTAAAGAGAAAGAAAGGTCTACCTCAGGTGAGCTGATTTTGTTCACGTTTCCTGTGTGCAGGTCTAATGTTTTGTGGTGGGAATTTAAGACTGCAGGGTTCCATAGTCTCCAACTGATTATGGTTACAATGTCCCTAGTCGTGCTTTGATGTCATTACACAATATAATAAAGATGTTGATATGGTAGACGTCACTACGCAATATAATAAAGATGTTGATATGGTAGTTTTGAGTTTTGTTAGGATCTGTGGAAAGGGACTTGAGTGTCTGACAGTTTTTGTTACGGGTTTTTTGTTTGTTTGTTTGTTTTTTTGTTTTTCGAGACAGGGTTTCTCTGTGGCCTTGGAGCCTGTCCTGGAACTAACTCTGTAGACCAGACTGGTCTCGAACTCACAGAGATCCGCCTGCCTCTGCCTCCCGAGTGCTGGGATTAAAGGCATGCGCCACCACCGCCCGGCTTTTGTTATGGGTTTTTATTCTTGTTGTTTGAGACAGTCTTATCATGTAGCCCAGGATGATCTTGAACTCTTGATACCCACTGTCTGCTTCCCAAATGCTGGCATTACAGGCCTGTGCCTTCATTCTTGGTTTGGTAGTTCTTGATCATAGATTATATTGCCATTTATTTTCTATTCAAGCTTTTCAAACTTGTTTCTTGTCATCAAGTCACATAACAATAAATGTAAATATTTGTTTTGGCATTCTACAATTGTCATGGCTTATATCGACATTGGCAACTGTCCAATAGATTCAAATATTAGTGCTTATGCTGAAGTAAACAATGTATAATTGTGTTTATTTATTGGTTCTTTAACTTATGAAAGTTTGTATAGCTGACTAATATATACATCTATTAAGTTGTCAGCAAATGAATGAAAAGTTAAAATATTTACTTTTATAACTGTATTCCTCTCCCCTTTTATTTTTTAGGTGGTGACCATCTTATATATGGTAAGTTTGACTCCCAGGGAGTTAAAAGAAATTGCCATCACTGTGGGAGGCCTAACCAGTATCTGTGGAAGAGAATTTTATCTTTTAACTGTCTGAGGAAAACTATAAAGATGCGGTGTTTATGGGCACCGAAGGGAAGTTGGGTAAACGCATGTTACCAGCGTGTTTTGTGGACACCTTTAGGCACCCGGTATGCTCCGTCATATTCCCAACAGTGTTCTTGTTCTAAGGAAGCCGTAGGACAGCTTCAGATCCTTTGGCCAGTCAGTCGGGTAGCCCTGACCGCCCAATGTGTCAGTATGTTGTCTTAGGGACAGAAAAAGCATAAGAGCAGCTGTCAGTGCAGTTTCTATCCCAAGAGCTTTATAATTAACCAGCTCTTGTTTAAACTCTTGATCTAAACTCTAGTTTTAGATCTGTTATAGTTCAGATGTGACAGGGCTCAATCTTGACGCCAGCTCCCTCCACCTCTGATAATCGTTTTCAGCCAAGTTCTCTTAAAATATATTCTGTCCTGGGTGGTGGCGCACGCCCTTAAACCCAGCAATCGGGAGGCAGAGGCAGGCGGATCTCTGAGTTCAAGGCCAGCCTGGTCTACAAGAGCTAGTTCCAGGACAGCCAGGGCGACACAGAGAAACCTTGTCTTGAAACACAACAAAACCAAACAAAACCAAATATATGTTCTTAATGCTGATACAGTCAATGAGGGTAAAAATATCTGTGTTGAATTTCCCCTAGCATTTGTTCAGGTTTTTTTTCGTTGTACAGTTTTGTTTACTGCTATTTATTAACAAGGTCAACAAACCCCTGAACAAAATGGTAAGAGAAATTGTTAAGTAGCAATATAGCAAAGTAGCATCCTGAAGTAATGTGCAACTGAAAATACCCGCTTATGAAAAGCTGTTTATTTTAAAATTGTGTGCTTGCCAGTGATGCCCCTATTTCATACATGAATATGTCAGCTAAGGGACACGAACTTGAAAGTGGAGACGTGGTTTCTATTGTTACTTTTACCAGTGTTTGCCACACTTGGTCTATGTTTAAGCTAAGTGTTCATTAGAAGTAGCTCAGCGGGTGGGATTACTTGTGTTCATTTTATATTTTATAGAGAAATAAATATACTCTAAACTAACAAAAAATCTTCTTATTTAATGCTTTGTAGAAGTGGTGAGTTCAATGCCTGAGTTTCTGTTACTTACTCCGTGGTCTTTGTGGAGATTTGAAATACTTATTATTTCATATGTTTTAGATAAATGTAATTAATATAAAACAGTTCAGGCCTTGCACATATCAGGCAAAAGCTCTACTGATGAATGGCACCCCTTGTCTCTTGTTCACACTTGGAATTCTTTTCAGGAAACTTTCTTTAGGATATGTTGGGATCTACCTGTGTTTTGACAACTCATTCCTGCAGTCAGATAGCTGGCAAAGTGTTACTTCATAGATTTACCTTTGAATCAGGTCATTACCCCCCGCACTGCAGAGAGGATGGTTATTCCTTCATTCTTTTTCTTTATAGACAATTGGAAGTGTTTTTCACTTAATTTGTAGTGGGTGTACAGAGAAGTGAGTGTCCCTGGGAAGTTTTTATGTGTATATATTATTATCCCTGGGAAAATGCTTTTGAGGGTTATATGGTAATATAATAGAAAATTTGCAATTTTCCTCTCTTAATTCCTCTAAGTGAATGTAGAAATCATTAGATCTTCTTAATTTGCCTGAGAAATGCCACTGGTGTGGATTTTAAAGGTTCTGACACTGGCTCTGCCAGGGTCAGTCCCCTCCCCATCTCTGTCTTTTCTTCCTCTGCTAAGAATCTATTCAGGCATTTTCCCGCTGATTTATCACCACACATGAAATACTAATTCCATTCACACACTGTAAATCAGTTTATTCTATCTATATGCCTGTACTTTTTGCATATATAAAAATAATTTTCCTGTATTTTTTACATATATAAAAATCCCTTTTCCAAATCTAACCTCTGGAGTCTCAGTTGTTGGTGATGGATCACATCTCGTGCTGCTAGATTCACAAGTGAGACGTTATGAAAAGATGGGCTGTGACAAGCACCATTTAAGGAACATCACTTGGCAGAAACATATCTGACTTGATTTTTAGCCAGAAAATGATAGTCTGTATATTAATTAGAACCTCACCTGATATACAGTTTTTTTAATAATTCCACATATTTTAAGAATCATGCATATATTATTATTATGTGTGTGTGGGTTTGCGCACATGAATGCAGAAGTGTTGGATCCACTGGAGCTGCAGTGAGCCACTCGTGGGTGTTGGGGGCTGAACTTAGCTCCTTTACAAGAGGAGTGCTTGCTCTCCACTGCTGAGACGTCTCTCCAGCATATCTAATATTTCATCCAAATGTTATGAGCCATCAAAATTGTGGCCTGAACTTTGGGTTAAAAGTAAGGTATTTGTTGTTGCAATGCACAACAATAATAAACAAAAATCTTGATTATTTGAGCATACACGTGTTGATTCATGCTTTAGAAATAGCTTTTCATTTCTGCCACCCTGATATTCAGGTTCATGTTTATATTTTCTATCTTCATTTTTTTCTTCAAATTCTAAGTTAGACATTGAAGTGATGAGATTAATAAGAACTTGTGAGAGGAAGGGAAACTCAAAACTTTTGAGCAATCCGGATTAAATTGTCTTTCTCAACTAATAGTGTGGGGCTGGGGGATCAGTTAAAGAAACTGTAGGTGAGACACTGTGAAAGTCCCTCTGTTGTGGGAATCACTGATTCTTAAGTTATGACACATCCGTCTCTGAGTTATTAGACGTGTCAGCTTTGCTTGCTATTCTCTTGTCATCTGCAGTTCCCTTTGGAGTACAAATCAAACGAGTGGAGTCTAGGGACAGAGAGCAGGGCAGAAAGGAAAGGGAGGAAAGGCTGATGCGAGGGGACAGCAGGTGGAGCATTTGCCCATCATGTGCAAGACCCCGCCTTCCATACCCAGACCAGAACCAAGCAAACAGCAGCAAACCAGGCCATGAAAGTAGTGGGGTGCTTACCAAATTCCCTCTGCTGTTGTTCCCCCCCAAAGGGCTCTTGTAGTAAGGTAAATCCCGAACCTAGATGGGATTGTGCATGCAGTGGCAGAGCCCTGACAAGCATACGCTGTAGGCAAAGTCAATGCTGTTTGCTCTGTAGTCCCCCAAGCATCTCCCCCGTGGGGGATACCATGTGTTGATTATGGGCTCCACAAACGGCCTCTTTATAAAACGTATATAGCTTTTCCCTGAGGTTCAAATTATTACCTACCAAATGTGAGGGAATTCCCAGGTACCTTCTAGATCTAAATTTGCATCTTTTGTCAGCACCTTCCACTGACTGCTAAGCAGAGTGCATAAATTGGAGCAAGGTTATGTGGACACACTGCCCATTGCTCCCAGTGACATCAGGCCCTACTACCGAGGCACTGGGACGGGTCAAGTAATGTACTTGTTTCTCCTTCCAAGAAGACAAGTGAGTGACGTGCAGTACTTATTACTGGGTCTCTAGCATGAGGAAACCACATGAAAGATGCAATTCATTTCTCCTGTTTATTTCTGACCTGGCCTTCTCACTGCTGTATGTTATCATCCTAAAACTCCAGGGTAGGTCATTGCTGGTACTTCTGTGTTACCAGAGTTCCCCTCTCAAGGATTTGTTGCTGCTGATGTTGTAATTTATATCCCAATGCTAGTCATTTTTAGCACTATGAAAAATTAGGGTGAGAAATTTTGATGATTTAAAAACTTTATTCTTAGTTCTTTTTTTCCAGCTAGATTTGAATATTGTGTCAGTAGATAGCTGCCTTAGCTCGATTCTTTTTTTGGATGCTGTCTTTTCCCTATAATTACTGCTCTGAAGGGACAGCCCTGCCCGGTCCCCAAGTATATTTAAGGATAGCAATGACATTTCAAAGAAAAATGACTAATGTCAAAGTCCCTCTTCACGATACATGAGCGATTTGCTCCTTTTTTGTCCTACTGAATGTAATTTATGGTAACATTTGTGTATTGTACAGAAGTGAAGAAATCCAGGAAAAGGTGTCTCATTACATCTTGAAATTGCATTGCCTGTGATTAAGCAGATTTCCACACAGTACATAGGCATGAAGTGTAGCCAACCAGACCAGTTCTGAATTCTGGCTGCCTGCCTGAATCCCAAGTGATCTGTTTACGGGCTGGGGCTTGGAGTCGTTTGACCTTTTCATCTTTAAGATGGTAAAAATGCAAATCTGCCTGATGGGTTTGACTGAGGATTATCACCTGCAAAGAGAATAAAATAAAACATACAGCAAACATCCAAATGTTAGACAACAGCAGAGGAAAAACCAGTTTTATTTGAAACATCTGATGTGCTTTGAATGAACATACTAAGTGTGAATGTCATGGTTGGCTCTCATATCCTGTGGTCAAGTGGAGTAATTTAAATTCATCCTATTTTATTTTGGAGGTTTAACTACTCAGATATCAAATAATTTATGTACACTTGAGTTACTTCTAAACTGACTTAATTCCTGCCTATTTTAATCAGTTAACTAATTAGAGTAACTACTATATAATGCTGTTACTAAATTGCCCATTTTAATGGTTAGCTCAGACTATTTTTCTTTGTACCCTCTATATCTCTGTTTGTTCTCATTAATCTAAGAACAGTGTTTAAGTATCCATGCTTTCTTTTTTGTTTTGTTTTACGCGTATGGGTGTTTGGACTGCATGTATGTCTGTAAACCTTCATGCCATCAGTGCCCACAGAGACTAGAAGAGGCCATCAAGTTCCCAGGGATGAGAGTTACAAATGGTTGTGAACTATCTTTGCTGGGTATTAAGCCCAGATACTCTGGAAAAGAAGCTAGTGGCCTTAACTGCTTCATCTCCAGCCTGTGTGCATACTTTTATTAAAGGTTTACAGATTCTGATTTATCTGTAATTACTATACAAGTTCATAGAATGAGCTTAGGCATCTGCAGATTTTTAGAATCATTGGGGTTGCCGGGCGGTGGTGGCGCAAGCCTTTAATCCCAGCACTCGGGAGGCAGAGGCAGGCGGATCTCTGGGAGTTCAAGGCCAGCCTGGTCTACAAGAGCTAGTTCCAGGACAGGCACCAAAGCTACAGAGAAACCCTGTCTCGAAAAACCAAAAAAAAAAAAAAGAATCATTGGGGTTTCCTCAAACCAGTCTCCTACATCATAGCAGATGCCAAGCGATGGCTGCTTTTAAAGGAGCAGTATTTTCTATTCTTCCAAAACAATGTATATAAAATGTATGAATATTATTTAAACCACTATAGGAGTCCATCTTTTGTTAAAAATATCTCATTATTAAGTCTTGGGATATTGCGGGGCGAGCTGAGAAAGGCAAGTAGTTTTCACAGGCATTTAATACCAGTTAAATATTCTATATTCTACAGTAGCGAATGCATTAAGACATAACTTTCACAGAGCATTTGAGAATGTGATTCAGAGCATAGCAAAAATGGATGCAATCACATGAAAAATAAAGCTGCTGGTGTAGACGCCTCGGCCAAAGTCTCGGACAAGAGTCACTCACCTGCCCCTCGTACTGTCTGCATTTGCCCCGGCTTTCTGTTTTTATTGTTGTCGAGTAATCTGATTATAAATTATCCATCTGTAGAATGGCAGCAGTTTATCCACACCCAGAACTGGGCTTTTTGTTTGATAGCCTGCTATGCCCCCAGTAGTTATAGGGTAAATTAAATATTTATCCTGGAAATAGTTAACGGTGAACCCATCTGAACTCATTTTGTATATGTATATATTTTAGAAGCCTCCACAATAAATAGTAGGTTTCCATGTGGGTTTAAGCCCCTCCTCTACCTTGCCCTCCCACTACTTGCCTTGCATCAATTCCTGATATATCATTTCATCTTGTTTGTACTCATATATTACAATTTTGAGGTTATCATAATACCAGAAATATTTGGGAGAGGGAATGGTGATACTTAGGGCTTAGTAAAAATGGTTTTGTTACGGCAGTTTCCACCATAAATGGGTTGGCTTATCTTGTGTTTTTTTTTTATTTGCTTGGTGACTTTGAGACTTTCCAGTGTTCCAGAAATATCCATGTTAAGATACATGACTATTTATAGATTGTAGGTTATGTTTTTATTTGAAAATAGCTTAATGTAAATGTTATTGGGTGTCTTAACCTCTTGAAACTTTCCTCTCCCTCAAATGTAGTGTTCAGGGGACTTTCATTGACTCTTTAATCTCAGAGTGCCTTCATTGTCTCTAGCTTGGCTGCTAAAAAACCAAGAGTGGTCGTACTTTGTTTCCATAATTGCTGAGGCATACTGAAGTAAACTGAAGGCTCTCTATTCCCTTTGACTTCATCATGTTAACCTTTGTTTTTTGAGTTCTTAATAGCCAGTTCTTTTAGTGTTTATCACATAGCAACCCCCAAAATTAATGTTTATCATCAGTACTTAAAATCATTTTGATTTTAATTTTTTCCTTTAACTTTCAGGGCGTACATGTTTAATAACCTTGACAGTTTTGCATGTGATGATGCTATTACTCATTGGCTAGTTGGCTAAGCCAAAGAAGAGTCAAGAAGAAAATATATACAACCAGAGAGAGTACTTCTAGTTTGTTAGAATGTCCAGGACGAATGGATACAATAAATTGAATAGTGTTCTTTGTTTGGCATGCTATCACTGTCTTTAAGCTGTGTTAGGTACGTGAACAAACCAAGAAGAAAGGAGTTTGCTTGGGCTGGTATTCTTGATACACATAAGTATCTCGAATTTATTTCAAAACTAGAAAATTCATAACACTGAATGGTTACTTTTCTAAAGGTATGGAAAAATGTGGAGTTTTTCATACTTAGAATGGGAGTTTGGAGAAAGGGAAATCACTTCTTTTGCTTGATCTATCATATTATTCCAGCTTACAATGAAAACAGAAAGCTAGACATACTAATGAGACCGCAAAAGTAGAATAAAGACCCTAAACTAAATCTTCTTTCTTCTAAGCAAAATTGCCACAGAGGTGGAACATCTTAGTTTAACCCTTTACCTGAAGGTGTTTTCATTTGGACTTTCCAGGAATATGAGTTGACAAGATGTTATTAAGGAAGAGCATCCTAACGAACCAGCAGTGGGATGGGGAATGTAGCTCACTTGGTAGAGAGCTTGCCTACCATGCATAATTGCCTGGGTTCCTTCCTCAGGGCACATCTATAATCCCAGTACAGGGGAGGAGAAGGCCAGAGGATCATAAATTCAAGGTCATTCTTGTTTACCTAGTGAGTTTCAGGCCAGTCTGGGATACCTGAGATTCTGTCTCAACAAACAAACATCATCGATAGATGGATGGATGGTAGATAGATAGATAGATGATAGATAGATGATGGATGGATGGATGGATGATAGTTGGATAGATGATAGTTGGATAGATGACAGATAGATAGATAGATAGATAGATAGATAGATAGATAGATAGATAGA
>JABTXL010005416.1:156683-166888 GCA_025134845.1 Neodon shergylaensis
TGATCCTAAAGAAGCTAAATAAGAAGGTGAACCCAAAGAAAAACATAGTTATTATCCCTGCTACGGGAAATAGACAAGATTGCTGGGCAAAAAATCGGGACCTTGGGGGTGGGATGGGATGGGGGTAAGGGGAGATGGGGAGAGAAAAATGAGAAGGGGAGGAGGGGAGGTACTTGGGGAAACGGGATGATTGGGGATAAAACAAGGTTGGATAGAGGAGCAGGGAATCACATAACTTAATTAAGGGAACCACCTTAGGGTTGGTAAGAGACATGAACCTAGAGTGGCGCCCAGGTGCCCAGGGCAATGTCCCCAGATAGTTCCTTGGGCAGCTGAGGATAAGGAACCTGAAATGACCCTATCCTATAACCATACTGATGAATATCTTGCATATCACCATAGAACCTTCATCTAGCGATGGATGGAGATAGAGACAGAGACCCACACTGGAGCATCGGACTAAGCTCCCAAAGTCCCAATGAGGAGCAGAAAAGAGGGAGAACATGAGCATGGAAGTCAGGACCACGAGGGGTGCACCCACCCACGGAGACAGTAGGGCTGATCTATTGGGAGCTCACCAAAGCCAGATGGACTGTGACTGAAAAAGCATGGGCTAAAACCGGACTCTCTGAACATGGCGGACAATGAGGGCTGATGAGAAGCCAAGGACAATGGCATGAGGTTTTGTTCCTACTTCATGTTCTGGCTTTGTGGGAGCCTAGCCAGTTTGGATGTTCACCTTCCTAGACCTGGATGGAGGGGAGAAGACCCTGGACTTTCCACAGGGCAGGGAACCCTGACTGCTCTTCAGACTGGAGAGGGAGGGGGAGAGGAGTGGGGGGGGGAGGGGGAAAAGCAAAAAAAAAAAGAATTCACTAGGTAGCTACAGTTGGTGCAAACTCACGGCCATTTCTGTGTGCTGTGATTTCAGGTATGAGTCTATGCCCAGCTTGCCACTGACTGTTTATTCATAAACATATATGTTCATTTCTTCCTCAAAACCCGTGGAAGCAGAAGACCAGCTACTTTCTTATCTTAAGATATAAACAGGAATGCTAGTTCAGAGGAAATAGGAAATTTTTGTTAGTAAAAGCAAGACCAGACTATCATAATGAGAAATTGGATTACAAAGAATCAAATGAGTTGCTGCTCAGAGGCCTGAGAGGGTCCTGCCAAGGGAGGCAGGTAATGCACACTTCTGTGCACTGGAGAGACGGGAAACAGAAGCAGCAACTCATAGAGCTGTGGCACAGCAAATGATTTATTCATAGGAGAATGTAGACAGAATACATAATATAGGCATAAACTCCTTTTTTACCTTTCTGTATTAAACTTTATTTTATGACATTAGGTCTGGAGCCTTAAGAATAATACGCTGTATATACATGTAACCGACTCTGGGCTAGATTGTGTATGTCTGGGAACTCATTCAAATTGCAAGCCAGCATCCAGATTTCATTTGCTGTAGCCACTGGCCTGGACTTTAATGCCTGCTGAAACTGCAATGATCTTTTTAACTTTCTCATTGGACTACAACTCTTTCTTCTAAAAATGATTTATTTAAGTAAATATTATTTTTCAATTATTTCAAAACAAATTAAGGGTGCAACCACAATGATGGGATGAGGGAGATAGAGTGTCTTCCTTCATTTCCTGAATTACAATGCTGTTTATCACTATTTCTGTTCGTCTCTGGTTGGCTCTTGAACAGCCCACATTTCCCTGTTTCACTCTAGTTCTGGCTTTGGTCTGCTATTGATTGTGAAGATAAGACTCTGTATTAAGTAGCAAACAAAAAGCCTGAAGCATACGTATTTATTGAGTGTGCGGTAACTAAAAGGCTGTATTGGCTGCTCTATACCAGCTGCTCAGCTCTCATGCTCAGCACCCTCAGGAGAGCTGCTTCATCCCGAGGTTAAGCAGATGTCCAAACACGAAACAAATGATGGAGGAGAGACCACGTTTGCATTTCTCTGGCATCCAAACTCTTGTTTCCCCATGGAAGTGTGCTTTAAGTTAGAAGTGATTTTGAAATGCTTTTCATAATAGTAACCTCTGCATTTCACCCAAGAGACCTCAGAGATGGGTGCAGGAAGAGCCAAAGAAGGGACGCCAGAAAAAGCCCAGAAAACTGGAAACGGTGTTTAACACTGTAAGGGTGCAGCACAGAAAGTTACATTTCATCTTTATCTTCTGTTCCTTTCCCAACCCTAGTTACTGATCTTAATTATGTTCTCTGGCTCCTCGCTGACACTCCAAAGAGGCACGTTGTTCTGTTTTAAGTTAGGTCCTTTAGATGCTTTAGATGCAATAAACTGTCCAAATATTTTCAAATCATTTTTAGTCATTCTTGTGTCCTCCCTCCACCCCTGCTCCCCTTAACCCCCCTCCCTCTCTCTCTCCCTCCTTCCCTTGGCAATGCAGGCAGGGGACCAGTTCCCAAGACTTGATTCCTTAATGAATGGAAAGCTACAAGCTCTGCCCTTGGGGAGCACCTGAAGCCAGCTCCCTGCAGCTTCTAAGTTCATAGTTGCTGGCCACCAAGGATACCTGGCATTAGAAGTGGCTGCAGTTTTAAATGTCAAATCCTCTAGGAAAAGACTGTTTATACCTTTCTAGAATTTTTCTATAATTTTTAACTCCTGTTGAGCCACTCTTCTTTACACTGCAGCTTGTTCGGAAAGGCAGAGTCAGCCGGAAATGACGTCCTAAAGAGCAGACATCCTGAGTTGGTGGACGAGAGCCTCCTGAGCCTTAAAGCTCCTTAGTGCTGGTGATTGTCTGTTCTGCAGAGCTCTGTTCAATGTAGTGTGCACTTACGCCCATTCAGGTTCCAAATGGACTGTTAGTGTTTGGGGACTCATACACCTCATTGCATCTGAACACTAATCTACAACATTACAGACAGTACTGCATCTGGACTTTTCCAAATTCTACTCCATCATACACAGCACTGCACATAGGGTCCTCCAGACTCTACAGCATCATATACAGCATCATGTCTAGACTTCCCAAAACTCTACCACATCACATACAGCATTGCATGTGGGCTCTCCCAGACTCCCACATCACACACAGCACTGCATCTGGGATCCCCCAGACCCCACATCACAAGCACTGCATCTGGGCTCCCCAGACCTCACATCACACACAGCACTGCATTTGGGCTCCCCTAGACCTCACATCATACACACACGACTGCATCTGACTCCTCTAGACTCCCACATCACACACAACACTGCATCTGTCTCCCCCAGATCCCCACATCACACACACCACTGCATCTGGGCTCCCTAGACCTCACATCACACACACCACTGCATCTGGGCTCTCCCAGACCCCACATCACACACAACACTGCATCTGGGCCCCCCAGACACCCACATCACACGCAGCACTACATGTGGGCTCCCCAGACCCCCACATCATACACAACACTATATGTGGGTTCCCCAGACCCCACACCACACACAGTGCTGCATCTGGGCTCCCCAGGCCCCATTTCCTACTATATGATGTTTTTTCTTTTTCTCTGACACAAATACTGACCATATTTTACATTTATTTATTTATTTATGTATTTATTTGTTGAGCATACACTATACTGCTGACAAGGAAGGCACCAGGTCTTATTACATTACAGATGGTTGTGAGCCACCATGTGGTTGCTGGGAATTGAACTCAGGACCTCTGGAAGAGCAGCCAGTGCTCTTACCCTCTGAGCCATCTCTCCAGCCCCACTTTTTATATCTTCTGGGCAGAGAAATGATCCATTTTCTCATAGATCAGTATGAAAAAAATATGACTTACAGTTTCCATCATGATATAAACTGATTAATAGCCTAGTCCTAACATTTATAGTACCCATAATTCCCTGAGTGCAGGCAATTATTCCTTTACAAACCATTTTTTAATGTTTAATAAAGTTAAGATATAAAAAAAAATAAAGCTAAGATATGTTCTTGTGAAATCTTTTTTGCACTCTTCCATTTGGAATTCACCCCTGACTGAGTTTTCACTCGTGCGGCCCCAAAAGTGCTGCTCTTTCATCCAAGTCATCAAAACCAAGATTGTAGGCCCATATTTCTGTGTGGCACAAGAGCCATTAACCTGGTCTGAAGTGGCCATGAACTCTGCAGACAAGCTGTCTCTGTTCAACAATAGCCAGGATGTGCTGCTCCTAATCTTTTGTTAGAATGTAGATCACCTGAGAAGAGAAGTTGGCTGAAGCTGATGACTTAAGAGTTAGGAAGTTTGGTGCTTCCTGCCTTTGTAATTTGGAGGATGTCTTATAGAGATGCTAATTCATGGCCTACCTGACTGCTAGCATGCAGGTAGATGTGGACATGACTTGAGCCCATTCACCTGGTTGCCTAGGAGACAGCCTAATGTGTTTTCCCGCTCAATTGATGTGATGATATATAAGCTGTTTGGATAATAAACGGGGGATCTTTGGAGAGAGATCTTGCCATACCATGATGACCATGTAAGTTGTGTCTGATTATTACTCACAACTCCATTCCAGTCCAGTTAGGGAATCTGTGTTGGACCCACATGGCCTCCAACACAGGATGCTTCAATTTAAAAATAAATAAAACCAAATGTAATCTTCAAGTGCTCGGCATTCCAGAAGTTTGAATGCTGTCCTAATTCTCTATGAGAATGACATCTAAATGTAGGGGGAAACTCAAAATTATGTATTATATAATTACCTGGATGTCATACTGCTGGTGTTAAATAAATTTGAAAAATGTAAAGGATAGGGGGATTTTTTTAAAAAAAAGTCATTTCTAATTGATATTCAGTGTTCTGTTGTCTTTTCTCCCAACATTTTGTCCTTTCATTTTTACTTAAAATTATACTATGACTGTAACAAAAACTCTTAGTCATTTCTCACTGGTCAGCTTATATTCCTCCTCCTCTTGTTGGGCAGTCGGGTTATTTCTAGCTTGTCAGTGTAAATGAGGAAGGGACACATGTCATGTGCACCTCTGCAGTATTTGAATTATTTAATTACACAATCCCTATCTTACCCCACATATGAGAAAATCAACACAATGGATTATAGGCGTCAGTGTAAGTGCTGAGACATTAGAGCTCCTAACAGAAAGCACTGAGGAGAGGTCTAGAACATTGGTCTTCACCATGATTTCACGGACATGATTTCAAAAGCACAAGAAACAGAAGAGAATGGGCATGGGGGACTTCCAAAGCTTCAAATCTGCACATTAAAAATGAAAAACAGCCTATAAAGTGCAAGAAAACTAATATTTGCAAAACATGTTGATATCCAAAATCTAGAAGGAACTCCCAAGATCCATGTGACAAAACAAAACCATGGAGTGTAAGACCCTCACCCCTTATTCTCAAAGGGGCAAGAAGAAATTTCCTAGCAGAATGTTTTTCCAGGAAGATAGTGGCCTTCCCCTCTCCCACCCAGGAGATTCTGAGCACAAGGTCACTTAGCTCAGCCCAGCCAGCCACCTGGTACAGGCTGATAAAGATGGCCTAACTCAAAAACAGTGGCCTTTCTCTAAAAAGAACAAGGAAAAAGCTGACTTAGCAAAATGGGAGGGAACTAAAGTCCTTGCACCCTTGCCAAAGCAGCTTCAAAGAGTCTCTTTGTAGTTATGCCTTTAAAAGCTTACCCCACAGAGGAGATAGAACTCCTCTCTACCTCACTGCAGCGGGGTCAGAGATGAGTTCCAAACATTTTTGTATTATGCTGATTAAACCTTGCTTATTACAGTCTGGGCCTCTCTGGGGGTCTCTCTCTGGGGGTTGTAATGTGGGCACAACATGGAGTAATAATTTTTAGCGTCTGTAAGAAGTCCCCAAAAGACCACCAGTCGTGATGCAGTCAGCAAGAGCATTTATTAGACCACATGCACGTGGGGTCACATACCTGTACAACATGGCGACAAACCTGAGGAGGGACCTGTGAGCTCCTTTTAAGCACAGCTACAGGATTTTTTTTTTTTTTTTTTGTGACAAGGTTTCTTTGTAGCTGTGGAGCTGCGGGAGCCAGCCATGATAATAAGCTATGTAGGGGCAGGACACCCAAAGGAAGTTCTTTACTTCCAACCATTATCACCTGCCAGGGTAGAACTCAGGACATTGATGAATTTAAATGGAGGCCTGAGTCTCAGTAGTTTACCCTGAACCAATATCTGGTTGCAGGAAGAACCACAATCAGAGATTACCCAACCTCCACCCAAGAACAGACCATCAAAGGAAATGCCTAACTTCCAACCACTTATAGATAGGACCACCTGCCAGAACACACTCACCAGAACAGCCCTAGACAAATGTCAGCCAATCAGGTCCTAAACCTCAGAAACCCCTGCCCCCTATTCTAATTGAGCTCGGGGCTCTCCGTGTATTCCAATACGTTGGACTTATGGAGAGACCGAGTTTGCAAACTTGCTTAAAATAAAGGCTCTTTGCTCTTACGTATAGGACTCAGTCTCCTTGTTGGCTTTTGTGGGTACTTTGTGGAATTGAGCATAACAGATCCTATCCCGGATCTTGCTTTATAGATCAGGCTGGCCCCAATTCACAGAGATCCACCTGCCTCTGCCTCCTGAGGGCTGGGATTAAAGATGTGTACCATTAGCACCTAGCTAACTATAGAAATTTTTAAAAGCAGTGTAAACATTCTATTTAGGATTGGCTTATACAATCATATTAGTACATTTCTAATTGGATAGGGCTAGCAGGGTGGGCTAAGGCTATAGTTTTCCCATTTGTGGGCAAGTCTGGTCAAGTCCCAGGCTTTGTCCTTATATGGTTATCACATATTGGGGGGATGGTGTTTGGCCCAGGACTAGTACTTGCAGGAACTGAGGCATTTTTTAAACTGAGTTATTAGGGACCTGTGATGATATTTGCCTGGCTCTTTCAATAATGCAGCTAAAATTTAGCAAAGGAAATGATCTTTTACTGTTTTATTGCTGTCAAGCGAGTCCATGAGCAAAGCATCTCTTATAAAAGAAAGCATTAATTGGAGCTTGTTTACAGTTTCAGAGGTTTAGTTCATTATCAGCATGGGGGCAGGTATGGTACTGGAGAAGTAGCTGAGGGCTGTATCCTGATCTCTAGGTTGTGGGGGAGAGAGAGAAGACTAGGCCTGAGCATGAGCTTTTGAAATCTCGAAGCTCACCCCACCCCCATGACACTCTTCCAACAAGGCCACACCACCTAATCTTTCTCAAATAGTGTCACTTCCTGGTAAATAACTATTTACACAGACAAATCTGTGGGGGTCATTTGTATTCAAATTGCCACATTCTACTCCCTGAGAAATTGCCACATTGACATCCAAAGAGGTTGTACTAGCTTGCATTCCCACCAGTAATGCAGAAGTATTCTCTTTATCCTACAACCTCTCCAGCATAAGATGTCATCAGTGCTTTTGATCTTGACCATTCTTATAGGTGGTGTAAGATGGAAACTCAGAGTTGTTTTTTTAATTTAATTTATTTATCTTTTATTTCTTTGTTTTTTTTTTTTTTTCAAGACAGGGTTTCTCTGTAGCTTTGGTGCCTGTCCTGGAACTAGCTCGTGTAGACCAGGCTGGCCTTGAACTCACAGAGATCCACCTGCTTCTGCGTCTGAGTGCTGAGATTAAAGGCAAGCAACATGGCCGCCTGCTTTCAGAGTTGTTTGGATTTGCATTTCTCTGATGGCTAAGGATGTTGAACATTTCCTTAAGTGTCTTTCAGCCATCTTAGATTCCTTTGTTTAGGTCTGTACTCCATTTTTTTATTGGATTATTTGTTCTTTTGATGACAAATTTCTTGAGTTCTTTGTATATTTTGGAGATCAGATCTCTGCCTGATGTGGGGTTAGTGAAGATCTCTTCCCATTCTGTAGGCTGCAGTTTTGTATTGTTTACCTGGTCCTTTGCTTTACAGAAGCTTCTCGGTTTCAGGATGTTCCATTTAGTAATTGCTGCCTTCAGTATCTGTGCTACTGGAGTTATATTTAGGAAGTGCGTTCAAGTGTACTTTGTGCTTCTCTTCTATGAGGTTCAGTGTGGTTGGTTCTATGTTGAGGTCTTTGATCCATTTGGACTTGAGTTTTGTGTATGACGATAGATATGGATCTATTTTTATTCTTCTACATGTTGATAGCCCAAATACCAATAATATTACAACAAAGCAAAACAAAAATGAAAAGATGGCCTGGTTATATCTTGGTGACATCTCTTTGTCACAATCTAGACAATGAATCTAGAGACTGTTAACTGCAGGAAATATGGAGCTATATAAATTTACTTTAAAATCATTGAAACTATTTCAAGTTTAAAATTTAGTTCCTCATTTGTATGAGTCATGCTTCAACTACAGACTATTCCATGTGACTAGCACACAGCAAAAGTCATAGAGAGGAGGAATCCCATCACTGCGAGGAGGTCTGTTAGACAGGATTTATCTAGTGCTGGGCAGCCAAGTGGCTCATTACCATTGCTATTTTCTTCCACCAGCTCTTGAAAATAGGGCACGAGGCTGTCTATAACCTATAAATTTTATAATTATGGATGTAATATTTAAACTTTAGAGACAATGAAAAGGGAACTCATATCCCATTTTCTGTTATAAATTGTAATATTCATAGACTATCAATTATTCCTAAGACATACTCTTTTTTTTTTAAAGTATTCTGCAAACTAGGTGTGATTGCATATGCCTGTAATCCCAGCATTTGTGAGGCAGAGAAAGAAGTGGGCACTAGTGGGATCCCTGTCCCTAAACAAATAAACTTTGATCTAGAATAAAAGCAAAGACTATAAAAAGCTCAAAGTTGACATATACAACTCTGCTAAGGTTTTTCAGTTATAAATAGAGTGATTGTATGTCCTGAGTGTTTTTTTGCCTCAGTGATGAAGTTTTCCCTGCCAAGTTTCCAAAGATCCTTTCAGTGAAGACATATTTACATACTTATGTCAGAGACATTTGGAAAAAGTCTAACTGCCAAGTTTCCCAAGGTCCTTTCAGTTAAGAAAAATTGTGTCCAAGGGTGTAGTAAATAAGCCACTGAAATGGCTGCTCCATGTAGGGAGAATAATTTCTATGAGAGAGAGAGAGAGAGAGAGAGAGAGAGAGAGAGAGAGAGAGAGAGAACCTTCAGGGGCATCGTGAAGGGTCCTGGTGCAGACAGAGAATAGACTGAACATGGCCAGCAGACTTGATATGGTCAGGGCTAAGGAAGCAGGAAAAAGAAGCAAAAAGGAATCATGAGAATAGTGGGGGAGGGGAAACACTTGCCATTATACAGAGAATGAATGGGTATCAGAGGAGGAAGACTGGCGGGGGAGGTGTAAGGGGCCAGGATCTAGTGCAGACTTTGAAATGTATAAAGGTCCCTATGAATGGGGACTGTAGCATCCTGAAGGATAGCATGGACCTTGATGTGCTGGCAGGTGCCACAGGTGCACATTCATGGAGAGCCATGTGTCCTTTCTGCCAGAAGCAGGAGAAATGGCTCATTTTGACAGACAGGAGCACGTTTCACAAGTTCATGAGGACACGGCCTTTTATCGAACCACCAGAAATCCTTTTATAGTTCAGACTGAGCTGAGCCAAGACTGTCATTTCTAGACGCAGGCACTCCCAAGGCCTAACAGAAATGCTCTTGGGTTCCATATAGTGGCTCAACAGCCTTATGTTTGGGACAAACAAAAGATCTTGAGTTTATCTTTGGAGTTATTGTTAAGGAAAGCTCCAAAAATATTGTTTGCCCCAAGAATATATTTGATGCCCAGGAAGTTCATACATATATATACATATATATGATATACATATACATATATATCATATATATATCATATATACACACACATATATTTGCATATATATTCCAGAAGAGGACGAGAAAATTAGTCATTTAGGGGCATTGTGGGATTAGGGGTATTGAGATCCCATCCAAAGCTTATGGTGGAGATTGAAACTTCTATTACCAAACATCCGTGTCTTATTTGGGCACCATTTATGACCACGACGAAAGCTGGGGATGAGTGTAATGAACAGGACTAAGTCCTTCAGGGCTCACTGTTCCACACAGCGCAGACATCTTCGCTGTCCCATCACCCATGTTGTTCCCTTAGCTTCTTTAGTGTTTGTTTTAGAATGTTCTAGGATCTTAATAATAACTAATTGAGTAAATGGATGGCATCCAGAAATTCTGAGATTTGCTGACTTCTC
>JABTXL010005416.1:166898-183506 GCA_025134845.1 Neodon shergylaensis
TAGACCTCACTGTGCAGTGCTGGTGTGATGTGGATGGGAAGGTAGACCCCACTGGGTACAGCTGGTGTGCCATGAATGGGAAGCTAGACCTCTCTGGGCAGTGCTGGTGTGACACACCTCTAGCAGAATTCCTATGGATTGGGTGTCCGTGATGAAAGGAGATGCTCCAGTGACCTCTTCAGATCTTTCCAGGAGCACAGCAGTGGCAGCCATGGCTCTCGGGCTGGGAAGATGTCCACTGGCTAAGGGGGACTAGAGAACCCCATGGTCCCGCATACTATGTCTCCCTCATCTCCCTCCACAGCCCCCACCACAGCCCCTCCCCCATGGTTCTAATCAACATCCCCTTTCCAGTCCTTCCCTTCCTTGTCAGGAACCAGAGGAAACAGAGAAGCCAGTAGACTGCCTGCCTCAGGGCA
This sequence comes from Neodon shergylaensis, assembly GCA_025134845.1. Taxonomy (NCBI): domain Eukaryota; kingdom Metazoa; phylum Chordata; class Mammalia; order Rodentia; family Cricetidae; genus Neodon; species Neodon shergylaensis. Next base: position 167,318 of record JABTXL010005416.1, read on the forward strand.
GGGCCTGGGTTAAACCTATCTTTAAAGCCTAAATTGTCACCTTTTCCTCCAGGCCTGGCTGTACAGCATCAGATCCAGTCCTGTTTGCAGCTGTTATATAGTAATTGGGCAATTATTGAGTAGTTTGGAGTTTAATTTCAACAACACCCTAGGATCCTTTAGCTGTTCTTTTGTTTGGGGTACAGGGCACTTACTAATAACAGAGGCACCATTCAGAGGGTTAAACCTCAGAACTGCAAGAAGAAAAGCCAAATCCACAATTGTCCAATTAAATCACGTTTTTTGAGGGTACACCTGGAACTGGCCAGTCTGGCTGCCTCTCCTAAGTGGGGATTATAGGGAGCAGCCTCTGCTGGCCTCGAAGTCCCTGTAGTAGGAGAGGTAACCATGTGTTCAGGGTGAGAGAGTTGGCTGTGAGCATTGTTAGGATGCCACAAAGGGAAGGAAGGAGAAGAAGGATATGCAGCTTGTGAATGGCACTGCAAGGCGAGTGTGGGTTGAAAAACGTGTTTGTAGTTTACATCAGATCTAAGAAACAGAAATTTAATCTTAATTTACTAATAGAAACTTTAATTGCAAGGGCTTCACACAGGATCTTAGTCTTTAACTACAGACAGAAACCTTTACCTGCACAGGGCGAATGGGAACTTCTCTATCTCAAATGGGAACCTTAACTTGCAAGCACTTAGCAGAGGACAAACAAGAGCTGTTCTTAACTGTCTTAGCTGCAGACAGAACCCTTATCCTGCAAGGGGTATTTCTCCTGTGGTGGTCTCACATGGTACATTAGCAATCCTGAAGTAGTCACCATATAACACAGGCATTTAGCCTCCTGTGCATAAAGCTGCATTTTGTATTTTGATACCTTGTAGCCTGTCTTAGCTAGTTGCTATAATAAGAAAATTTGACCTTTGAGTTAAGCGTCCTGTGAGGGAGGAAAGAACAGATCATCTGCAAAGGGACTCTCAAACAGGGAAACGGGACACCCAGGCTTCCTGCCACGGAGTAGCTTTATTTGTGCTGAAACTGGCTCGGTAGATTCGCAGCCAAAGGCCGAGCCCCAAGCTCAGTAGGGCTTCAGCTTGTATACATTTTATTCCCTTTGTCCCCTTCCTATAATAATGCATATTTCCATGTTTCTATGCCTCTCAGTCTATGATATTAAGCTATAGGAATATGTTCAGGTTGCTATGGCATTGTGATGAGGGTGAACATGCATACACCAGTGCTGACTAAGCCTCTTGTCTCTTCTTTGTTCTAGGAGGACCCTGACCACAAGCCACACCCTGAATGAAATCAGACTCCTAAAAGAATCATAAATATCGTGACACTTACGAGTTTGAGAAAACCATGTAGGAATGAATTTTGGTATTTCTGGACCTTCACATTTCATGTATTTGCCGTCTCATTGGAAGATCAGCAAACCCTGGCTGTTAGACACAGCAGAGGTGCTCAGAAAGGCACCTGCGGTTCTGGACCCCAAAATGGGCTGGACATAGTGAAGTATGGGATCGCAGGATGTGAGGATTCACATTTGGGGCTTGGTGGTTTAGCAGAAGTCTCCATCTCCTTCCATTTGGCTTTGTAATAACATTGGGATATTTTGAGGGTTGGCACAAGGGATTATATGCCACTTTACTTGGTATTCTTGTGAGATTTGTTTAATTCTTATAAGTGCTTCTTAAAGGGTATTTTTATATTTTTATTTTTATATTTCACACAGCCCAGGGACTAACTACAATGATCCTGGGCCATCTTTAGCCCTCTATGTAGCCATTCCTTGACCACCTCTCTGTCAGACCTAATGTTCTGTGACTAACACATAAAACTTTTTGATGTATCAACAAAACCATGCTTTTCTACCCACCAAAAGGCTAGGAGTCATCACAAACATCCGAGACCCATAGTTGATACTTCTCTGTTAATGCCAGCCCTGCCTGACGTCCCCATTGACACATGTGAAAAGTGTTCTGATGTATGACTTCCTCTGTCCTGTTACTATAAAAGCTTCATGAGAATGTCTCCATGCTGTATAGTGATGCGGCGAGCAGGCCTGGTTTTCATCCCACCCAGCTCCAGCAGGGCTAGCTTAGCCCCGGAAATAATAACACAAAAACTGTATTCATTTAAAACACTGCCTGGCCCATTATCTCCAGCCCCTTATTTTCTAACTCTCACATATTGATTCAAACCGTTGCCAATAATCTGTATGTTAACACCTGACTGTGGCTTACTGGGATGAGTCTAACTTACGTTCGTCTTGAGCCGGAGATTCATGATGTCTGCCTGACTCTCCTTTCTTTCTCCCAGCATTCTATTTGGTCTACTCCGCCTATCTAAGCTGCTGTCCTATCAAAAGGCCAAGGCAGTTTCTTTATTAACCAATGAAAGTAACACATAGACAGAAGACCCAGTTTAATGCTGGAACACGGGATTTGGGGGTAACCTAATCCTTTGTTCCTGGGCCATGGTTTTTCATAATTGGCTCCAGAATAAATGATCTCCTCTCCTTTTTGAATTGAGGGCTGTGCATTTGTATCAACATCACTGACCTATTTTCTGCTCTTGCCACCTCAGAACCACATCTTCTCCACAGGGGTAGGCTTTCTGCTTGTGTTTGTACCTCTCATTGTGCTATTCTGTTTTGCTCAGATGCCTCTGGTCCTGTGTCTTTCAGCAACATGCAAAGCCACAGTCTTTCTGCTAGGAGTCAGACTCTACTTTAGGGGTCACACTATGTCCTTCAAGACCAACTAAGAGGAGTCCCTGAATTTGACAGTGACTTCTGGACTCTTCTCCAAGATCAGCTTTTATATGTCTCAGATCTTATAAGGAAAAGGGATGCCTATTCAAGTGTCTCTCTTTGTCTGGTCAAACCCTGTCTCCCATACGAACAGGAGTGGAAGAGATATTCAGCAGGGAAAATGAATTCTGGATGGGCTCTGGACCCTCAGAGTGAGAAGGAGACTCCTTTGCCTTCTCTGGGTAGTTGTACCAGCAGGAGGTCTTTAGCAACTTGGGAACCTGTGGTATTAGCAAAGCAGTGAGTTCTGGGTAGATAAAGCAGTCCTTGCTTAAGTCTGGGTTATCTCTAAAACAAATAAGGGCTGTGCACATGGCACCTTTGATTATATACCTTTTTACGGAAGGGAATAAGAAATAGTTTATTTGGAACCAAATATGCGTGACTATTGTCTGGTAACTCAAATTTTGTTTACTCCAAATTCCATTTTCCAGTAATATAGCAAACATTTCCCCTAAGTTTTTATAATAACAGAACAAAAAATCATAACTGGAAAGAAGTTACAGCAGTCAGAGAAATCTCAGCTGTAGGCCTCGGGAGGTACATGAAGCCTCTTAGACTTTTGGTTGGTTAAAACTCTGGTTTCTTAATAATACATTCCAAAAGGTTTTTCTGTGTTAGTCACAGGAGGTTAGGTCAGTCACAGGTAGGCATGGGATGGCTATTTAGGGGGCTGAAGTGTAAGTACGCTCTGGATCTGCAACATTTCAGCCTCTCCACACTGTGACATTTTAATCAGTCAATCCGCCTTTGAAGACTCAGCTTCTTTCCAGGAAATCTTATTCAAAACCAGAGAGAAAGGGCTCCCTCTGGAGGTTATTTCAGACCAGAAAAGTATGAAGGGTTTTTGTTGTTGTTTTTGTTTTGATTTTTTTGTTGTTTGTTTTTAAGTTCTGTGCATTGACATGATCTCAGTGAGTAAAGAATTAGTGGCGAGGAGCCTTCATTGAAGATAAATAGCTCTCCATCTGTAAATTAAAAAGAAATAAAAAGTAAAAAAAAAAGTATGATGAGTCAAAAAAATAGAAAATTCCAGAGTTTTACATATGAAAAATGAAAGCTCACAGCACGGGTAAGACTGTAATGACCCATAAAAGGTCAGCAGCAACCTCACTCCACCTCCCTTATCTCCCCCTCTTCTCTTCTTGGAGCCAGGCCACAGGGAAAGAAAGCATGGAACACCTCCAGGTCCCTGTGGCCTCCTGTCAATAAATGATCTTTTCTTGTGACTATCCATGTACCTCTGCAAAAGTCATCATGAGAAGAGCGTGAGCCTGGAAACCTACACGTTTGCTGTCAAGACTCAGTCACCCTATAGAGATTTTCCTCTTTCTTCCCTGGCTTCTTATAAGGAGAGAGCAGCCTGTTAGACTGATCGTAGGAGCCCCCATTCTCCCTGTCCTTCTTCTGGAATGACCAGGAGGAAAGGAAGCATATTGGACTAGCCATTCTCAGCAAGTTAACTTTGATGCCTCGTAACTTTGTTGGATATTTCCTGCATTTTTACGGCTAGTTTTGCTCTGCCTATGATGTATCCAACTCCAGAGTAAATACTGGGTCTCTCATGTCAGGGATGTCAGCCAGCTTCTAGTGATTGTGTGAGTCAGGGAGGGTCTCAGCTACCTTCTTAGATATCCCCTCTGACCTGTTTCCTCAGCTTCATAACTTACCAGTCCATGTTATATTCCTCAGTCTAGATAGGAGGCAGCACCTGGAGTCAGGGTTAATCCCTCAATTAATCTCCCCCAAGAAGAGCTGTCAATCAACTGCCTGGATTAGGAGGTGCTCATTGTGACTGACCACATGAAACATCATGTTAAGTCCCTGTAATCTACAAACACAGGACATAGAAAACAAAACAACAAAAGTACAGAAAAATTACAACCCCTACACTTAAGGCTCAGGGAATATCATAGAAGGGGTGAAAAGATTGTAAGAGCCAGAAAACCAAGGCTGCTGCAAGAGAAAAAATATCAGGATTATGTGGAATTAGGGACTAAATCCAGAATTGGAGAGTGGGAGGAGTAGGAGGTGAATCAAGATACATTATATGAAATTCTTGGAGAATTAATATTTTAAAAAGCTTTATGCAGAAAATAAGAATCATGCATGATCCACCGCCCCCCCCCCAAGAAACTCTCAGTGTGAGCATGGACAAACAGCTGCGTGTTCTTCCTAAGAGCCTGTGTTTGCAAGAGAGCACAGCTGTGAATATCCACCCATGTTCACAAACACAGACCTACTCACCTGCACACAGATCACTGTTCACTGCCTTTCACATTTTTCTAATGGGAAAAAAAAAGCCCATTGAAATGTGGTTAAATAAGAAGGCATCAAAAAATCAAAATTCAGTGAAGCTTTATAGAATGGTATCAGTGATGATATCAAGAATGCCTACCATCCTTCCCTGTCCATGTCACAGTGGCTGGAAAGTGAGAGCAAGAGCTGTTGTGGGGATCCACCAGAGAAGACTACTTGGGCAGGAATTTAAGCCAATAGAAAGTCCTTACACTGGGTGTTCAGGATCTGTTCTTCACTTTCAACCAGCAAGCCCTGTAACTCCATTTCCATATTCTCCTGATGAACTGTCCTCTACTGTCTTCCCCACACTTGTGCCGTTTCCCCAGAGACACTGTGATAGTTACAGCATAAGTAGTATTGGAATCAAGATGTCTTGTTTTAATTTTCTACTATTTAAAACAATTTTTAAAGTTAAAGATAGTTTGATCATATTCTTCCCCTCCCCCAAGTCTTTCCAGGTTGTCTCCCGATCCCAACTCTCCAAATTTTAAGTTCTAAATAAATAAACAAATAAATTAAACCCCAACATAACAACAAAACCAAGAAAACCAAAAAAAAAATCCCTTCAAAACACACATGCACACAAAACAAACAAACAAAAACGCAAAGCCCACCAATCTGTAACTAAAGAAAAGTATACACAAAGACTGCAGAGTCCAATTATACGTTGGTCCACTGCTACTGAGCATGAGCCTGTCGTGGAGTGGTTGCTATCCCAGTGTCTTAAGGAGAAAACTAATGGTTTTCAAACTCAGTTCTTTTCCATTGTCACACAACTCAGGATTTAGGCCTCACTACAGGCTTTCCAGCAGATTCCTGTCATTTGAACACTCATTCATTTTTTGAATAGTAATGTTTTAAGCACTCACAAGGTACCTGTTGTAATGGTATGCTCTGTCCCTTTACGAGACAATTCATGCCACTCCCTCTCAAAGAAACAACTTCTGTCTCTCCCCACTTTTTTCTTCCCCCCTCTCCTCCCTCCCCCGCCTCTCTCTCTCTCTCTCTCTCTCTCTCTCTCTCTCTCCTCTTCTCCCTTCTCTTCTTCCCTTCCATAACCCACTAAATAAGTATCCAAAATCACTCTGCATGCTGTGCCTATCCATGTCTCTGTCTCTCACCATACACGTGGCTCCCTGTCCAGGACCAACTGCCTTCAGAGACATGTGGCATGGTCTCATGGCATGCCCATCAATCTGTCTCTCCTTGTGGGACTTGCTGTCCCTTGTGGCCCACTTGGGGAACTTCACCATTCCTGCCTGGGACTGGCTGCTCCTGGGACCCACTGCCCACTTCTGCTTGGGGACCTGCAGCATTTCTGCTGCTACAGCCACTCGAGAGATTCGCGGAATTTTGCTTAATCCATTATACCTATTTTCAAAATAAATACTGGGATGAGACTTGGGAATAAAAGGCATGATCCCTGCCTCCATGAAACGTACAGTTCAACAAATAACACAATAAATAGACCCTGCACAAATGAATATAAAATTGTGAAATGCATTGTTCCAAATGAAGGCTGATGAAAGGCACTGAGAGGGAGCCATGGGGATCCACTGTAGACTGCGCGGGTCATGAACGTACTCTCTAACGATTTGGCCGTTAAGGTACTGTGTGAGAGAATGGGCAGGAATTGATAAAAATGAAAATGACTACAAAACAGGAAATAAAAAGGGTGCGTGTGGGGCCTAAAAGCAGCCAGTGCTGGAAGTACTCCAGGATGGGAACACACAGGGTGACAGGATAAGGACAGGGATACAGGTCAAGAGTTAGATGGGACTGTAAACCTACAGAACCTGGAGGTGCGTGTTGGGTGTTTGGAATTCATTATGAGTTCAATAAAAAGCTATCAGGAATTTTCAGTAACAGATGATTGTGATGATATTTTAGGAAGCCCTCTTGCTCTGTGTGGTCGGGTGGAAAGGCAGAGAAGTTAAGGAGACAGGGTGAGACGAAAGGGTGTTTCACCTTTGTGTGAGGTTTCCATTTCCAGGTGGTTCAGAGTCAAGACCCTCAATGCAAATGACAAAGTCAGTGACAATTGTCTACACAGAGGTGATGTATATTTTTGAAGAGACTTTGAACAGTATTAAAAGCAACAAATGTGCTTGTGTAGGGCTAGAAGGTATGTAACCTTTGACCCTAACCTTATCAGCACTAGCCCTGGGCTGCGACCTCGTAAAGCACCCTGCAGTTTCATCTATGAAAGAAAGTTCCTTAAGACAAGAAAAGCAAGTGAGTCACCCCTTGTGTGTTTGTACTTAAATCTCAAACTTGGTTTAGTGTTTGAACTTGGTTACAAAATGTATTCTTTAAGCATTGCACCTTCAAAAGCTACAAAATCGTATGTATAGCTGGTAGCTATTGCTAAAACATGTCTCTGTTCACTCTCTACCCCCAGCAAATCTAAAGCAATACTAGCTCTGCCTTATCAATATTTAATAAGTCTGTTTCATACCAACCCATCCTGAAATCCTATGCTGTGTTGAAGCCAAGATCCTGACTTTGCCTTGTGATGCGGGGGAGGGGTGGAGGACAGTGTAGAGGTTCCCCCATCTTGTATTCTTGCTGAGGCTGACACCAGTTTAACTAGAATTTGATCTCCTTGATGGAGAATCCCTTGGTTAAAACCAACTCTTTCTAGGAACCAAAGGTCCCAGCTAACTTATCTTAGCCTTTGTCTAAACTGCCTGTTTTTGCTGAACTGCCTTCAGCTAACTGCTTATCTTAGCTTCTGTTAAGACTGTTTGCTTCAACCTGTTTACCCTACACCCTCTGCCACTACCAATCAAGATGCCTGGACAAGGTCTCTTCCCTTAAAACCCCTGTGTTATGGACACTCAGAGTCACACCTCGGTCTCCAAATACTTGGCTATGGTTTCAGCCTGCTGGAATAAAGAGTTTAATTGGCTTTACATTGTGTCTGAGTGGTCTTCTGTTAGGAGCTTCCTATCCCAACCTGATGAGAGTCTCTGAAGTAGCGGGCAACCACTCAGGCAACATCTGTTAGCATCTGGTTGTCTCTTATGGCCAACAGGAAGTGACAGGAGACTATATTAAGTATTGTCCATCATAGTTGATGATAGCTTAGACTGGGGAAGTGGCAGAAAAGATACAAGTAGGAGCACTTTAAATAAATATATTTTGGAAGTGAAATCAATTTGCAAATGCATTAAATTTAGGGGGAGAAATGGAGACAAAAAATGTTAAGAGCAAGCCCCAGGATTAATGGATGGTGCTATTGGTTAACATGAAAGGGAGGGAGAAGAGAGTGTTGCCAGATTTGGGCTGGGCATGGCAGATGGAAGAGGTAAAGGGGGGATATGCTAAACTGGGGTTCCTCTGATATTCTCCACAAGGAGGTGTGCAGCAGGCAGGTGTCCTGATCATCTGCCATCTTTGCCCTGCTTAGTCTAAAGTGGTAGTGTATCACTGTTGTCATCATGACTCCTAGGATTCAGTACTTAAAAGGAAAAAAATCCATGCAAATCCAACTCAGCTTGGTGTGTAACAGAGACAGCTAGCCACCAAATGTCTGCTGTCCTCATACCAAGAAGGCATTTAGAACAGACATCAGCAGCTTCAGATGCAGGAGAACATGAAGATGAGTGATGGGTGTATCTCCAAGAAAAGACAAACAACTGCCTTCTTCTTCTGGTTTATGATAGGCCTCCAGTCCTTAGCACAACTGACTCCATTGATGTGGGATTCCCCTCTGTATGCTATGAATATTTTATTACCATTTGTAATAAAGAAGCTGCTTTGGCCTATGGCAGCACTGAATAGACCTAGGTGGGAAAACTAAACTGAATGCAGATAGAAAGAAAGCAGAGTCAGGCAGAAGTCATGTAGCTGCCAAAAGAGGAAGACACCAGAACCTTACTAGTAAGCCACAGCCTCATGGTGATCCACAGATTAATAGAAATGGGTTAACTTAAGGTATGAGAGCTAGCTAGATATATGCCTGAGCCATCAGTAAAACCGTGTTGCAATTAATATAGTTTCTGTGTGATTATTTGGATCTGACTGGCCTGGAAATCAACACACAGCCTCAATTTACATCCCATGGTGGAAGTACCATTCAGGCTGTAAAACTCAGCACATAGACAACACTGCCTGCCAAAATGAAAACAAAGACCTAATCCATCAAAATCCATACATCTGGGAATGTCTCTAAATGTAATAACCTTACTTTTAACTTCTGTAGTTCTGCTTCAGTTAACTGTTCTTGTTTACCGAATTGGGCCAACCCAGTACATGGTTTTTGTGCTTTAAAAGCTCACTCTGAAAATGCTCGGGGCTACACTGGGATCCCAAACATCCATTATTGTCATCAGCTGGCTAATAAAGGCTTTCTATTGGCTGAAACCCATGTCTAAGCAGTCTTCTCTTGTAGTCACCTCACTGAGGGACCCAGGCTCCAGGAAATCCCTGATCCGTAGCCCCTATGCAGATCCTGAACAGCTCGGCTTTTAGCTGACACTGCAATGCTGACAGCTGGGCACACTATTGTACCTATAGGTGTGCCTAGTTAGAAAACTTTTGCCAGGTGGTGGTGGCACACGCCTTTAATCCCAGCATTCGGGAGGTGGAAGCAGGTAGATCTCCACAAGTTTGAGGCCAGCCTGATCTACAAAGAAAACCTTCTTTTGCTGCTTGCAATAGTGCTTATGCATTTAACATTAGAGCTATGAATGAAGCAGGTAATGGTCACCTGTTGGAAAGTTGGGGGACAAAAGGGGAATGAGGTAAAAAACAAACAAACAAAAACAAATTGCCAATTATTGTAATCATTACTAGAAACAAAAGGAAGTAAATAATTATAAAATTGTTCATAGAAATTATTGAAATTATATAAATTAAAATAGTCCAGGCTATCTGGGGCCATGTATTTGAAACAGATGATCATCCATTCTTCCATTGAAGGGCATCTAGGTTGTTTCCAGGTTCTGGCTATTACAAACAATGCTGCTATGAACATAGTAGAGCATATACTTTTGTTGTATGATAAGGCCTCTCTTGGGTATATTCCCAAGAGTGGTATTGCTGGGTCCAGGGGTAGGTTGATCCCGAATTTCCTGAGAAACCGCCACACTGCTTTCCAAAGTGGTTGCACAAGTTTGCATTCCCACCAGCAATGGATGAGTGTACCCCTTTCTCCACAACCTCTCCAGCAAAGGCTATCACTGGTGTTTTTGATTTTAGCCATTCTGACAGGTGTAAGATGGTATCTTAAAGTTGTCTTGATTTGCATTTCCCTGATCGCTAAGGAAGTTGAGCATGACCTTAAGTGTCTTTTGGCCATTTGAACTTCTTCTGTTGAGAATTCTCTGTTCAGCTCAGTGCCCCATTTTATTATTGGATTGATTAGCCTTTTACGGTCTAGTTTCTTGAGTTCTTTATATATTTTGGAGATCAGACCTTTGTCAGTTGCAGGGTTGGTGAAGATCTTCTCCCAGTCAGTGGGTTGCCTTTGTGTCTTAGTGACAGTGTTCTTTGCTTTACAGAAGCTTCTCATTCTCAGAAGGTCCCATTTATTCAATGAGGCCCTTAATGTCAGTGCTGCTGGGGTTATACGTAGGAAGTGGTATCCTGTGCCCATGTGTTGTAGAGTACTTCCCACTTTCTCTTCTATCAGGTTCAGTGTGTTCAGACTTATATTGAGGTCTTTAATCCATTTGGACTTGAGTTTTGTGCATGGTGATAGATATGGATCTATTTTCATTCTTCTACAGGTTGAGATCCAGTTTTGCCAGCACAATTTGTTGAAGATGCTCTCTTTTTTCCATTGTATACTGTATGGAATATATACATATTAGAGTACTACTCAGCAGTAAAAAACAAGGACTTCTTGAATTTTGCATGCAAATGGATGGAAATAGAAAACACTATCCTGAGTGAGGTAAGCCAGACCCAAAAAGAGGAACATGGGATGTACTCACTCATATTTGGTTTCTAGCCATAAACAAAGGACATTGAGCCTATAATTAGTGATCCTAGAGAAGCTAAATAAGAAGGAGAACCCAAAGAAAAACATATAGGCACCTGAATAATAACCTGCATCAGGCGATGAAAGGAGCAGAGACAGAGACCCACATTGGAGCACCAGACAGAAATCTCAAGGTCCAAATCAGGAGCAGAAGGAGAGAGAGCACGAGCAAGGAACTCAGGACCGCGAGGGGTGCACCCACACACTGAGACAATGGGGATGTTCTATCAGGAACTCACCAAGGCCAGCTGGCCTGGGTCTGAAAAAGCATGGGATAAAACCGGACTCGCTGAACATAGCAGACAATGAGGACTACTGAGAACTCAAGAACAATGGCAATGGGTTTTGATCCTACTGCACGTACTGGCTTTGTGGGAGCCTAGGCAGTTTGGATGCTCACCTTACTAGACCTGGATGGAGGTGGGTGGTCCTTGGACTTCCCACAGGGCAGGGAACCCTGATTGCTTTTTGGGCTGACGAGGGAGGGGGACTTGATTGGGGGAGAGGGAGGGAAATGGGAGGTGGTGGCGGGGAAGAGACAGAAATCTTTAATAAATAAATAAATTTAAAAAAGAAAAGAAAAAAGAAACAGGTGGTCACCATTTCTTCATTGTGCCAGTTTCACACATCCGTCCCAGGTCATTAGATCCATTTTGGAACATGGGTCCCTATGTGGGGGAGGGGCAGAAAAACTTGAAACATTTCCACAAATCAGGAACAAGAGAAGGATGTTCACTCTCTCCATTCCTGTTCAGTATAGTTCTGGAACTCTTAGCTGAAACAAAACAATAAGAGTGGATGGAAGTATATAACTAGGAAAGGAAGAAGTCAAAATAATCTTATTTGCAAATGGTTTGATACTATACATAAATGACCTTCAGGAGTCTACCAGAATAGTCTTTCAGATGATGAACACATTCAGTTCAGCAATGTAATAGGACTCAAGATGTGGTAGCCTTTCTACGTACCAGCTTTAAATGTGCACAGGAAGAAATCAAGGAAAGAGTCATTCACATTCATCCAAAAAAAATCGTGAAATAAATCTAACCAAGGAAATGAAAGACAAGCACAATGAAAACTTCAAGACACTAAGAAACTGAAGAGGATTCCAGAAGTCAGATAGACCTCCCATGTTCATGGAGTTGTAGGAGTAGTACCAAGAAAATGGTTGTTCTACTGAAAGCAAATCTGTCATGCTTCTGGGAGTTTTTCCCATCTGTGCCTTCCAACTTTCAAAGTATAAATTGTAATTTAATTTTGGTTAAGAGATATCAGGTTTTCATATGGGTCCTTCATGTCCCCTTTGTTTTGAACAGTCCACCCCATCTCTTCCTTATTCATAACCCCTGCATCCTTAAACCTTTCAACTCACAATCTTCGCATCTCTATTTACAATCATGTTTCTCTATACCCCGCCTCTCCTGCTGATTTACTCCTGGTTTCCCGGCTCCTCTACACACTCCAAGTTGAACACAAAGCCAGGATCCACTCTAATGGAGAACACGGTGTATTGATTTTTAGTGCCTGCATCATCTCATTAAATACAAGGTTTTGTATTTCAATCCATTTGTTTATGTGAACAAAAATTCCTGGAAAGAAGCTGTGTCTGCTGAGACTGATTGATTAGACCACAGTGCTGTAGAAAGATGGGAATGTTACGGGTCCAAACACTCATTACCTTATTTTCAGCTTGTTTCATCCCTTTGAAAGCCATCTATTGTCCACTCCTGCATAGGAATTAGCGTTCTATGACTAATAGATAAAAGCCTTTGGAGTATCTTAACTTAGCAGATCACTAGCTTCTATCGATCCAAATCTAAGAATGTCATCAGGGGACATTGAAACCTGAAGGGAGCTTTCCCTAGCTTGCTGTCACCCCCTCTCTGACATGCCTTGCTTTATGACTCTCTTGGTTCTATAAAACTATGAAGCTTCATGAGTCTTTTTTCACATAGGAACATGAAATTTGAGGTAACCTAAGTCTGTGTTCCTGAGCCATGGTCCCTCAAAATGGCTCCAGAATAAACTACCTTTTATTCTCTTTAAAATGAGAGCTATATATTTTTTGCATTGACATCTGTACATTTAACTTGTTTTGCTGTTGAATAACACTCTATTCTGTGTATGTCCCTCACTTTCCTTACCTGTTTATCAGTTGGTAGCCACCTGCCCTGCTCCCACTCCTGTCTGCTGTGAGCATCCATGAATATGGATGAGCAATAGCCATGCAGCATCTCACCCATGCAGCAGAGTGGAGAGTCCTCGGGGGACATCTCTGCAGTGGAACAGATGACTCACCCAGACATCTATTTCTAATCTTTGAGGAGATGCCACATTGATCGTCACAGTTGTCAAACCAGTTTTCACTCTTGCCCCCCAAAAGTGGGACTCTTTGTCCTGACGTAGAGGCCTGAATTTGTTGTCCTCTGATTTTCTGATAGTCACCATCCCAACTGGGGTGAGATAGAATCTCAAAGTAGTTTTAATTTGTCTTTATCTGATGACTAATGATATAGAACACTCTTTAAATTTTTGTTAGCTATTTTATTCCTTCCTTTGGGAGTTCTTTGTTATGATCTGTATACCATTTCCCCCCTTGGATTGTTCTGTTTTCTTGATGTTATGACTTCTTTGAGCTCTTAGTGTATTCTAAATGTTCATCCTTAATCAGATATATGGCTAGCAATGCGTTTCTCTGATTCCGTAGATCGCTTCCTCTCTCAACTGACTGTTTGCTTTTCTGGGCAGAAGATTTCTTAGTGTTCTGAGTTCCCACTTGTCAGTTGTTGGCTTTAGTTCCTGAGTAGTCAGAGTCCTCTTTATGAAGCCCCCACTCTACCTCTGTGTTGTAGCGCTCACCCTGCCCTCTCGTCTAGAACCTTCAACTTTCAGGTTTTACAGTGAGGTTGGGGATATATTTGGAGTCAGTTTTTGAACATTATGAGAGACAGAGTCTAGTTTTATTCAATGTATAGATGTTGAGAATTGTAATATTGTTTTTGAAAATTGTTTACCTGATCAGTATAAAAGGTCTTTCTTCAACTCTTCTGACTAGTTTTGGCCTGAAGTGTATTTTGTCAGGTACTAGAATAGTAATGCCTGCTTGTTGTTGTTGTTGTTTTTTTAATGCAAGGCTTTATGTGATGAACCTGAAGCTAAAATGATGCTAAATGAAGAAAAAATTCTCACTATTGTCACTAAGCTCAAGAACAAGACAAGGCCATCTCCTCTCTCTGCTCCTATTCCATGTAGTGCTTGAAGTCTTAACTAGAACTCTAAGACAGGAGAGGGAGATAAAGAGGATACAGAGAAGAAGGAAATCAAATAATCCTTATTTGAAGACAACAGGATTTACAAAAAGACCCTAAAAACTCCACCAGAAAGGTTATAGAACCAGTAATGACTTTTAGCAAAGTGGCAGCATCCAACAGAAGCAAGTAGCTTCCCTCTATACCAAATACAAAAGCAAATAGCCTTCGCATAGAGTAATTCCAAACATTCTGGGGAAGAACTCAGAGAAACAGTTCCATTCTCAATAGCCTCACAAACATACCTTGTAATAAATCTTCCCCAGAAGTAAAACTTGACAATGAAAGCTTTAAGACTCTGAAGAGAGATTGAAGAAAGTAGAAATCGGAAAGACTTCCCATGTTCATGGACTGCTGGGGATAATAATGTGAAAATGGCCGTCATACCAAAAGCAATTTGTGGATTTAATGCAGCATCAATCAAAATCCCATTGCCATTCTTCACAGAAATAGAATCTTAGAGCTTATATGGAAACACAAAGACCCCAAATACCCAAAGCAACCCTGAACAAAGGCAATGCCACCATATCTGATCCAAGTTATACAGCAGAGTTATGATAATAAAAACAGGATGGCATTGGCTAAAGGGAAACAAGCACATTAATGCATAGAACATACAATCTAGATATAAGTCCAAACAGCTACAGTCACCTGATCTTTTCAAAACGCCACAAATATTCCATGAAGGAAAGATAGCATCATGAACAAAGAGTCCAGGAACACTGGTGTCCCTTGTACAGCAATGGAAGCAATCTTCTTCTCTCACGCCATACAAGAACAAGAACTCTCAACAGAAAGACCTGAAACTGAAGCTGCCTGAGGAAAAAAAATATAGAATTCCCTTCAATATATAGACATATGTAAGGAATTTCTTAACAGAATACTAATTACTCAAGGAATAAGAGAACAATTAATAGATTGGACCTCACGACACACACACACACACTCACACATACACTCACACACACCCTTCTAGACTACCAATCTAGTGAAGAACAAACTTACAGAATGGGAGGAAATCTTGGCTAACTTTCCATCTGACAGAAGATTAATATCTAGAATATACAAAGAACTAAAAAAATTAACCATGGAAACAATCCATTTTTAAAATGAGTTGAGGGACTGAACAGAGTTCTTAGAAGAATAAATACAAATGTTTAATCAATATGATTCAAGTGTGTTAATCCTTAGACATCAGGGAAAAAAAACAAAACTACTTTGCGATTCCATCTGTCCTGGAGAGATTATTATTAAATATAGCAGATGCCAACAAGGATGCAGCAATGAGGAGCCCGTATTCACTGTTGGCAGGGGAATACACTAGTTGGTGTTTGTTTCACTGACTCACAAAGCTAAAAACCTTCTTTGCTGTAGTCAGACGTTCCACTCCTGGGCAGACACCCCAGTAATGTCTCTTACTGTAGAGATATTGCACATCCGTGCTCACTGACGTCCTATGCACAGTAGCTAGGTTAGCATGAATGAGAAAAACCCAGAGACAGATACAGGGGTTCAACCTGAAGATCAGAACAGTAAGAGCAGCCAAGCTGGAAATTCCCTCCCTGTTGGCTAGCTTTCCTGGTGTTAGGAGGTGCTGTGTGTGACAGCTGCTGGAGGAGAAAAATCCTCAAAGAGCTTACCCAGCTCCTGTTATGCCCACCAGCCAAAAACAGCATGACAATATCCAGGGTACCAAACTGTCCGTCTGTCTGTCTGTCTGTCTGTCTGTCTATCTATCTATCTATCTATCTATCTATCTATCTATCTATCTATCTATCTATCTATCTA
>JABTXL010005416.1:183516-210877 GCA_025134845.1 Neodon shergylaensis
CTATCTATCTATCTATCTATCTATCTATCTATCTATCTATCTATCTACCTACCTACCTATCGATCAGATTTGAAACCTGCTCCACATCAGGAAACCCGTGCCAGCACAGTGAACCAGGTCAGCCTGTGGTTGCAGGCTCCCATGAAGAGCCTCCTGCTGTTGTTCTGTTGAAAGGATTTAGTAACAAAGTCCTTTCTCAGTGCTTCCTGTTGACATTCACAGGTTTGTGCTGTGCTTGGCCTCCAGGAAGGAAGCGTTTTGTGAATGGAGGTTGATGCAGAGACCTGTAACATGCACAGCACTGTGGCATGCTTGACCCTGAAAAAGACATCCACATCATGACCTTCAGGGCTCAGAGAACACCATGGAAGAGGGGCAGACAGAGAGAGTGTCACTGTGGCATGCTTGGTCCTAAAAAGGACGTCTGTATCATGACCTTTAAGTCTCAGAGGGCACCTTGAAAAGGGACAGACAGAATGACATCTCTGGAGGCAGGGAAGGCCCGCTGGAGAGCAGTGACTTCTTCTGAACGTGCAGCCCAGCGGTCCTGTTCTCACCAGCGCACTGAACTATGGACATCTGCATAAGAACACCCCCCCCCCAAGAATGGGACGGTCGCCATTTCACCACACACGGGGCAAGGCCGATCAGGGATGCTCGGGGAGAGGAAGTCACTTTCCTCAGTGTGTAACCTCTGATAAGTTACCCACGTTCCAGGAAGCAACCCTCGGTTTATGCTCAAGCAAATAAACATAATTGAACCCACGCGGTTTTTAAAAGGGTATCAAAGCAGGAGGGACTTGCTCCAAGGAAGAAGGATTTCAGCGGTGGAGAGAAAAGTGTGATGAGGGTGAAACTGAGGACGCACGTGCATGAAAGTGTCCGAAGACAAAACAGGAATAAGTGTGCTAAAATCCTCTTTATCTTGGTCACTGGGGATTTTCAGTTCCCTGTCTTAAGTTTGATGCCCACCGGAGTGTCTCACTTGCCTAACACTTGGCGTGTGGCTTCCAGTGCTACAGAGCATAAATCATAATCGCAACTAGTGCAAAGAAAAAGGTGGTGAGTTTTCTGATTCGCGCCCCAGCTGACGGGGCTCTGTATTACTCTAACATTCGCCCCAGCTGACGGGGCTCTGTGTTACTCTAACATTCGCCCCAGCTGACTGGCTCTGTGTTAATCTTTAACATTCGCCCCAGCTGACGGGCTCTGTATTACTCTTTAACATAACAGAGAATGCTCTGTAGTCTTCTAGTAAGATCTACCAGGCTTTTATAAAAAGCTGTGTTTAAGGAATTGTGTTTACTGGTCTGATCAGGTGTGCTTCATATAAAATTGACTGACTGGCTTGGCTCTCTACATGAGAACAAAGGCTATGTAGCAAAAATTAGTGCTGCAGACTGCAAAGCTAATTGTGGCCAGCAGAGGACGCCAGAACACAAAGGATGGAAGCCAATAAAGCGTTGCTCCCTCCTGTCACAGGAGGAGTCAATACAGGCTTGTTACCAGGTAAGTTCCACTAAACCACCTGTGATATGACACAACCCACAGTGTCTCTCTGACACTTCAGGCTTTTCTCTGCTGTTTAAAGACCCCCGTGTCCCGGCATTTTAAGTAGTAGTTCACTTTAATGTCCTTAAGTAACTGCTTTCGTTTTGCTCAGCCACACGCCCACTTAATTTTGTTTAGGCATCTCTTCATTGTTGGGCAACCTTTCTTGCACCCTGTTTCCACTTTTATTCCTTCTGCTATACTTTTCATAGCACTTTGAACTTACCTTACAGCTCTGTGGGATTTTGGCTTGCGTTTTTATTCTCCTTACACTTTTCTAAATTTGCATTGAAACAATCTCATTATTGAGATACTGTTTTTGCCTTTCTTTTTTAAAAAAAAATTTAAATTTTCTGCTTTCTCTTTCTCCCTAGACCATTACTCCCTATTCTTTCTCCTTGTGCTTCATATGCTCTTTTTCTGTTTTGTTTTGTTGCTTTTCCCTCCCCCTTCCCTCATTTTGTTGAGTTCTTATTTCTACATTATCCTAAGTAAGAGTTGAGATTGGTTTCCACTTATGTGTACGTGGGGGTTGATGGGTGTGTATGTGTGCAATGAGTGCAGGTGTGTGTGGAGAGCGCACATTGTAAAACTGCCTTCTAGAACTGATTCACAGACGCTCTTTCTGCGCTGGGAAGCAGTTACTGCAGAGATTCCTAACTAGCCATGAGAATGAGCGACTGCTGGGTGTCCATACTGTGGAGGCATCTTTCCCTACACCACTGGGGTTCAGGTTATATGGAAGGGTGGTAGGAAGAACGGAAGAGTCAGTGGGTGGAAAGGAGGCTGGGAAATGCCTTCTTCTGGATATGACACGGTTGGTACAGGATGACCTCACAGGAGCTAGGGCGACCTGCACAGGGTCAGGCCAACAGAGACAGCTCTAATGGGAATCTGTGGGCTACAAAAACATACAAGCATTTACAAAGGAAGAGAGGGCATTAAGGTGGGAGAGGGCTGTGCTGGGGGTGTCTGGGAGGACGGAGGGGGAGCTGGGGTAGATATGATCAAAGTACGTTGTATATATAGATGAAATCATCAAGGAGTAATTGCAGATGTTTAAAAATAAATAAAATTAAAAAGTAGCTGCTCACAAGAAGATCCCCATGTAAACCTGGAAGAGATTCAAAGCAACAGATAGCAAATTGAACAGAGAAACACAAAAACACAAAGCATTGTGTCTCTCCCTGAAAACAATTTCTCTTCAACTACTGAAATACATAAAATGCCATATGACTGCCAAAGTTCACCAGCATAAATCATCGGAGTCCCCCATGATGAAAAGCAAGCCTGCCGGGAGGGCAGTGGTGCACCTTTAATCCCAGCACTCAGGAGGCAGAGGCAGGCAGATCTCTGTGAGTTCGAGGCCAGCCTGGTCTACAAGAGCTAGTTACAGAACAGACCCTTAAAACTACAGAGAACGTTTGTCTTGAAAAAAATCAAACAAATAAAACACACACAAAGAAAGAAAGAAAGAAAGAAAGAAAGAAAGAAAGAAAGAAAGAAAGAAGGAAGGGAAGAAAGAAAGAAAGAAAGAAAGAAAGAAAGAAAGAAAGAAAGAAAGAAAGAAAGAAGGAAGGAAGGAAGGAAGGAAGGAAGGAAGGAGAGGAAGAAAGAAAGAAAGGAAAGAAAAAAGAAAAGAAAAGAAAAGAAAAGAAAAGAAAAGAAAAGAAAAGAAAAGAAAAGCAAGCCTGTGAGTTCAGCCCAGGACATCCTAGGAAAGACAACAGCATGGAGGGGAAGTCAGTGACATGGAAAAGAAGCCAGCAATGGGACTTCTAAGTCAGCAAAACGGAAGAGAACCGCAGGAAGAAGCCAAGACTGAAGCAGAGCAAACAGCTGGGCTTGGACGTGGTCAGGAGAATGAATCCAGTTTCAAACAGTTCAAGTCACCATCAAGAACAAGCTGAAAAAGAATACCAGGAAACCAGGAACAGAGAGAACGTTTAAGGTTTTAAGAGAAAAACCACTGACTCATCTAGGCATCAGAGTAGCTTCTGATCACTGATTAGAGAACTTGAGATAATCTAAGCCCTGGAACATAACTACCAACCATGACTGCTAAGTTCAGACAAGTTCTCTTTGAAAAATCAATGAAATCATTGGGATTTATAATTTAGCAGAACTGGAAGCTCACGACAACCAATTAAGCATTATAGGAAATACTTAAGGAACTCTGCACATAGATTCTGTGTATATATTTAAAGGGACAGATACACAAAGAAGGGCTGATAAGAATCCATAGTGCCCACCACAACGAGTGGTGCCCACAACAATTATATTATTGGCTAATGCCAATAGAGAGAAGAAAGGAGCCAGGCTCCCGCAGCACAAGCCTTAAGTCCCAGGCCTCGGGAGGCAGAAGCAGGTATCTGAGTTCAAGGTCAGCCTGGTCTATGGAGTGAGTTCCAGGACCTCCAGGGCTACACAGAGAAACCCTGTCTTGGGGTGGGGATAGCATATAGAGCAGCACACCTCTCCCAACCACAACCTCAATGCACCAGCTACACAGGCCAAGACTGGCCAAATGGAGCAACTATAAGATCCAGCCATCTGTTGTCTCCAAGGGGCACCCATCACTGGCAAGAGCACAGGCAGAGTCTAAAGACAGAAGGCCGACTGCCCAGTGAATGAACAATAAAAACAAGCTGGCATGGCTATTCTATACCCCATAAAGCAGATTTTAAATGAATTCAGAAGAGTTAATGCAGGCCACTGAATGTGACTCATGAACCTGGGCTGCGGAGATGGCTCAACTGTTAAGGTACTCACCACTTCAGTAAGAGGTCCAGAGATCCCCAGCATGTATATAAATTCTGGATGGGCACAGAAGGTTTACTGTAATCCCAGTCTGGGAAGGAGGAGGTGGGATCCCTAGAGTAAGCTGATTAGTGAGAATAGCCAGTTTTGGTGTATTCTTGATTTGATTGAGAGATCCAACCACCAAGACTAAAGTGGAAGTAATTGAGGCACAATCCTGTCATCAATCTCAGATGTATACACACACTCTCTCACACTCACAGACACACACACACACTCATGCACGTATGTTTGTCCACACACATGGCATGGTGCACATACACATGAACAGGAAAAGAGGATGCGACACAAATATCATATGTCCTTTGGTGGTCTGAATAAGAATGGCTCCCATAGGCTCATGTATTTGAAGCCTTGGTCCCCAGCAAGAGCTCTTTGATAAGATTAGAAGGATTAGAAGAGCTGGTGAGGGCCAGAGCCAGCTCTCCTGCCTGCTGCAGATGGTGAGGGGTGAGAAGGGGAAGGCACTGGCTCCTGTGTCAGGGTGATGATACCGTCACAGACTGAATTTGCTACTCCTCTTCCTTCGAGGTTGAAAGTTTCAAGAGCATTGACAATAGCTCACTCTTAGAACGTTTGGTGGAATTCAGTCATGAACCCGTCCGATCCACAGAGCCACAGGGGCTCCTTGAAGCTGCCTCCAGCCTGTTGTGGATCTGTTTGGGTCATTTGTACCTTCTAGACTTTATTTTACTAGGCCACGTGTGTCCGTTCATTCTACATTTTCAAGGAATTACCTCATGGTCCTATGGATTCTATTTTGGAATCTCTTGGGATCTCTTTGCTTTCTAATTCTATTGATTAGGGTCCTTTATTTTGTCTAGTTTCGCGAGGTGATCTTGTTTATCTTTTTAAAGAACAAACTCTCATTTGATTGATTTTATTTATTGTTCTTTACTGTCTGTTCATTAATATATTTCTTGCCTTTATAACTGACTGCCACCTCCTGCTTTGGGGTTTAGCTGGCTCTTGTTTCCTAAGGCCTCAGGTCCATCATTATGCCACTTTCTTGAGAACTCTCTGAGATGCTCACGGAAGCACTCAGCTGTACACTTTGCTCTTACTATCTTACCTGTGTCCCCAGTGTTCAGGAAGTTGTATGATAGTTTTCATTCGATTCCAGGAGTATTTCATTTCCTTCATGATTTCTTCACGACTCACTACCGTTCATTTGGAATTGTGTCATTCAGTGTAGTTTTTCCTGCCATTGCTGCCTAGCTTTAGTCTTCCATGTTCCTATAAAATACAAAATGATGTCCATTCTTTTTTATTAAGACTTGCTTTGGGGCCTAGATTGTGGTCCGTTTTAAGGATGAAAATAATGTTAATTCCTTTTGTATTGGATAGAATGTTCTCTATACATCCTCTTAAGTTTGGTTTTTGGGATAGTTTATATCCAGGTTTCTTTGTTGCACTGAGTTCGAGTAGCCCATATAGAGATAAAATTTGGGTGCTGAAGTCACGAATTATTATTTTATAAGGTTGGATTAATGGGTTGCCCAGAAAGATGTTTATTCATTTATGTGTTTGATGGAATATTCTGTATACATCTATTAAATTAATTTGTTTGGTGGTATAAAATCCTAGAGTTTGTTGCTTGTTAATTTTAAGTTTGGATGACTTATCTCAAGATGAGTAGAGTATTTAAATCTCCTACATTTTATGTTTGCTTTTTTGAACCTGGAAGCCACAATATTTGGTAGATGTCTTAGTCACTGTTCTATTGCTATGAAGAGAGACTACTACATTATTGACAGTAGCTAAAATGCTTATCTCTCAAAGAGAAATGGGAAGTATTCTCAAAATGTAACTGAGAAAATTTCTTCAAAATATTGATGAAAATAGAGTCATCTTTCAACTTCTAAGAAAGCAATGGAACAAATAGAATCCTGATTTACTGAGGTTCCAGTCCTTAGAAAGGGGAAGTACAATACAAAGATAGTTTCAATGTGCTAATCAGATAGATAGTTGTTTCATTATTTTAAATTAGAAATACTAGAATACTTGAACATTTTACTAGACTTTTTTTTTCAGAAATGTATATAACAGATTAATTGGCAGAAAAAAATGATGTTCCAAAACTTAGTCCCCGTATATAATAATTAAATTTTAGTAGTATAAATTATTTTTTCTTAAAAATGATGAAAGAATACTTATGATTTTTAAAATATGTAACTATTTGTTCTTAATGTACCCAAGTCAGCAAAGCTTAAGAAGTCTGTGACTGGATACCAGAGAGAGAATAAATAAAAGGGGACAGATATTTTTAGTGAAGCAAACACTTATTATTTAAAACATCTTTGAGAGTTCTCTACATATTTATATGTAAATATCATTTCCCCCTCTGACTCCATCCTGTCCCCCACTCCCTCTCTAACTCATGATTTCTTCCTCTTTAATTGTTGTGTTCACACAAACACACACACGGTGCTGAGTCCACTTAGTTTTGCTTGTATGTGCATGTCTAGTCTGACTCCGAGATCAGATAACTCATCAGGATGCTGGTGTGATTCTCCTCTGAACAACTAAAAGTTGTCTATAGGTCTATAGACCTTCATCAGGGCGTGGGGCCCTGTGAGATTCCCCCCATCCTTGTTGGCATGTCAGTTGGTATTGTCATTATAAAAGTCTTGTTTAAGCAACCATAATGCTTAGAGGCGATGGGCACAGCTTCTCTGTCACACAGAAAGCGCTCTGGAACAGCAAACACCTGCCTCTGTCTCTTCAGTCTCCACCCCTCCCCTCAGTGTTCCCTGAGCAGTACAAATCCAAGGTCATGCTAGAGCTGTGTCAGTTGTCATTGGGCGCCCACGGTTAGGTCTCTGCATTTGGCCAGGTGTGGGTGTTTGCAATCATCTCCATCTGTTTCCGGAGGAATCTTCTTCAAGAACAGGGAGAGCTGTATTTACCTGCAAACGTCATGAGATCATCAGAAGGATTTTATTGTACTTCTACTTTTAACCATACAATATACCAGAATTTAACATAAATTATAATTGACCTCATAAAACCCCCTGAAATGGCTCTTATCTTCAGTATTGTATAGATGATAAAACAAATTTAGATAGATTGGGTAAACTACCCCACATCTCTAGGTAGTTAGCAGATAAGCCAAATGTTAATTCCAAAAACAACATGCAAACTCCAAGCATCTTTATACAAAGATCACTACTGGATGATCATGATCACCGTCTGTACCCTGACCCCACTGACTTGGTAGCAAACTAATATTATTGAGTTTTTCCTAGCAGACTGCTGCTCCATTTCCTGGTCACTGCTGGTGAAGCAGTTACCCATGATGATGCTCAGAGAATGTTCTAGAAGGACCAGAACCATCCTGGTAGGAAGTTCTATCTCATTACTACGAAGTTATACCTCCCTCTCCCCAATCGGTCAATGGCAGAGGAATCCCTTGAATCAATTCTGGATGACTCTATGCTATGCTTCATGGCTTGTGATTTGGTAAACATTGTCCTTTTCCTGAAAACGTGCCTTTACTTAGTTCATTTTCCTCCCTACCTTGCAGCTTCTGGTCCTTACAGATTTTGATTTGTTTTGTTTCCTTTTCAAAAGAAGGCGTGAGATGTGGGTAGATGGGAGTGTTCTGACCTGTAGGACCCTGTGTGTGACTAAAAGTATCAGCCAACCTAGGCATGAATAGAAAAACGAGATCGAAAATGAATTAAGAATAAGATGAATCACTCTAATAGAAAGACAGTATCTCTTGCCTTTTACCTTGTGAATGACTTTTTTTTTCTTGACAATTTTCTAATTGTTGAACTGAAAATAGGGGCAGAGCAATATGAGGCATATACAGTAGAAATTCTTCAGTTCTGCCCCAAAGAACCCTTAGCAATTGGTTTGCAGTCTCTGTGCTCATGATATAATAATTCATCGGTGCTGAGGAAACACAGTGATGAAATAGTCACAGCGAAGGGAAATGCATTTCCCTAGAAACAACTTGATGAGCATAATTAGTCTCCCATCTGCCGTGGTGGCATTCCCTTCAGGAAAGAACACAGATGGGTTTGGCACTGCAAGACTAGCAAAGGGCTGGAAACGGGCTGGAAGAGGAAGTGTGAGACAGAATTCAAGGATAATGCAAACCTAAGTGTTTCCTTTTTCCTCCTTTATTTGCAGGAGGCTCTTGCTCTGTGGGCCAGGCTGGCCTCTTGCTTGTTAAAACTGATATGTTTTGATGATTAAAGTAAATATCTGATCTATTATATTTCCCATTTGGTGTTGAAAATTAACTCAGTCTAATTGTTATTTTAATTAAATAATAGGAAAGTTTGTTTTGTTCTGTTTTTTCTTAAGAATTTTTATTTATTGTTTTGATTTTTATTTATTTTCTAAAACAGGGTCTCACTCTGTAGCACTGGCTGGCCTGGAACTTACCATCTAGCCAATGCTTATTTCAGACTCATGAGTTTAGTTGCCAATTCTGGAATTAGAGGTGTTGTGAGTTTCAATTGCTGTGAAGAGACACCATGACCATGATAACTCTTATGAAGGAAAATACTTACTTGGGCAGGCTTACAGTTCAGAGGTTCAGTCCATTATTGTCATGGTGGGACATGGGGGTATGCAGGTAGACATGGTGCTGGAGAAGGAGCTGAGAGTTCTACATCTTGCACAGACAACAGGAAGTGAGCTGAGGCACTGGGTGGTTTCTTGAGCATAGAAGATCTCAAACCCCAGAGAACCTAGACAACAAAGAAAACCCTAAGAGAGACATACATGGATCTATATAGGAAGAAGAAAAAGACAAGCTCTCGTGAGTGAATTGGGATCGTGGGGGTCATGGGAAAGAGTAGAAGGGAAGGGGGAGGAAGAAAGGGGAGGGTAGAAAAATGTATAGCTCAATAAAAACAGTTTTAAAAGTTGGTTAGAACTGTGGTAATTTAAAATAAAATGGCCCCCATAACCTCGTTGGGAGTGGCACTATTAGGAGGTGTGGCCTCCTTAGAGTAGGTGCAGCCTTGTTGGAATGGGTGTGGTCTTGTTGGAGAAAGTGTGTCACTGTTTGTTTGCTTTTTTAAAACTTCTTTATTGAATCTTTAGGGGTTTGATAGCTTAGTTGGTAGAACAGAGGACTGTACATGGTTGTTCTGTTTTGGTTTTGTTTATTTATTTATTTAGACAATGTCTCTTACTTTATAGCTCAGACCGATGTTCAATTTGCTACGTAGCCTCAAACTCAGGACCTTCCAAACCTCAGATTCCTAAATTCAGGAATTACACATATATGCCATCACACTTAGTTTAAATAAGAATATGGAAACAGGGGTGGAGGGAGGACTCAGAAGTTAAGAGCTCTGGCTGCTCTTCCAGAGGACCTGGTTTTGATTCCCAGTACCCACAAGGCCACCCATAACCATCTGTAACTCTGGTTCCAGGGAATCAGATGTCCTTTATCATATCAGAGGACACTAGGCACACACATGGTGCACATGATATTGAGGCAAAACATCCTCTACTGGCTGGTTTCACATGTCAATTTGACACAAGCTAGAGTCATCAGAGAGGAAGGAGCCTCAGTTGAGGAAATGAGATCCAGCTGTAAGGCATTTTCTCAATTAGTGATCAATAGGAGAGGCCCCAGCCCATTGTGGGTGGTGCCATTCTTGGACCAGTGGTCCTGGGTTCTATAAGAAAGCAGGCTGAGCAAGCTAGTAAGCAGCACCCCTCCATGGTCTCTGCATCAGCTCCTGCCTCCAAGATCTTGCCCGGTTTGAATGTCTGTACCGACTTCTTCCAATATCTGGAAATATAAGCCAAATAAACACTTTACTTCCCAACTTGCTTTTTGGCCATGGTGTTTCATTGCGGCAATAGAAACCCTAACTAAGACACACCCTTACATATTAGATTACAATCATATCAAATAACTTTTTAAAAGGGATATCAAAACAGAAATTCAAGTAAACAAATAAGCATAATAAATACTGGAGAATCTTCTGAAGGAACTAGATGGCAACTAAGAGCTAGCAATAAAAACTGATAATTAGTATATAATAGGGTGTACACACTTAGGGTATATAGTAAATCGCTGAAATTAACACCACCATACCCCTCCACACACACTAAACCCAATGACCTACTAAGAAGAAATTAATCTCTCTGAGCCAGTGCAGAAACATCAGTATGTGCAGGTTAGTCTGTGACTCAGAATATGTCACCCACGGACCACATCCCTTCCTGTCTTGACACTTCCCATTCCCTAGGGCACTGTCCTCATCAGCAGGGTGGGAGCTGGGTCACCAGCCTCATCATCATTTTAGCTCTTGGAAGTGACAGAAAGAAAGTAGCTAGTGGATACATCTTTCTCAGAAAGGGGCAGTGAAATTGCACACATTGGAAGATTATTTGAAGAGACAGTCTAGCTAAGTGGCCGAGTACGTTTCTTCCTGGCATGAAGGAATAAAGAAGGCCGAGTTATGAAGAGCAAGCAGGAGGAACTCGATCCTGCAAAGCAATGGGTAGTCTCTGCTGTAGTCCCAGGAAAAACAAGTAACTCACTGGCCAACTGCCCCGTGCACAGTGGATTTAAATGGGCTTGTGTGAGCCTAATCCCTCAAAGCTGCTGAAGCCAAAACGACAGCTCTTATCTTAAAGGAACAGAGATAGATAGGTTATTCTGGAGCCATTTGAGTGATCATAGCCCAGGAAGGCAGACTTAGGTTACCCCAATTCCACGCCCCAACATGGAAGTAGATGCATGAAGTTTTATAGTTTTACTGAATAGAGTGACATTCCTAGAGAAAGTAATTTCTCGAAGACCATTGTTTCAATAGTCTGGTAGCCAAAAGCAAGGGAGTACAAAGTGTTTTTCTTTAGAATATTGTAGCTCCTGCCAAATAGTTATAATTATTAATTCTGTCTCAGATCTCTGAAAATAATCTTATGTCTGAAATAAATATTATAAACAGAATACAAGTAGCAGCCACAGTAACTTGAAGAAGAACCATTTCACTATAGTACTTTAGCTTCCCTTATTCTGAAATGAGTAGTACAAGTGACTACTCTGTTGTTGACATTAAGATGAAATCTCACTATAAAGCCTAGCTTGGCCTCAAACTCGTAATTCTCCTGCTTTGAACTCCCAAGGAATGGCATTATATATAAGCAAGCACCACCATTTCAAGTGTGACTTCATCTTGATGTTGGTAATCTTCCTCCTTGTCTCTGAATAATTGTCTCCAAAGACACCACTGATAAACCATCTTCTTGTTCAATCTTGCCTGCTCCTCACCACCACTTTACAGTCTGTCCTTGTTGGTCTGACTAGACTCTGCAGTGCAGAGATGTAGAAATGACAGATATAAAAGAGTTGGTGTCAATCAGACCCTAGGATGAATTTTATGTAGCTAAGAGACATAAAGGAATCTCAACAGGCAACAGCTATAAAGCTTTGCAAAAGCACAAGCAACAAGAGGAAATATTTAGTTTGAAAACTAAGTACTTGTTTACAGATATACTTGCTTGGTAAACAATGTCTAATGCAGTTTTGAATTTATAGGAGGTCCTGCTGGGAGTTCACAGTGTTAGGGATGTCTAATTACCTTTGCCTAACAAGAATGGCCATGGTACAATTAGGAACACAGAGAACAGCTGGTGTCTATAGTCATTCCTGTTTGGAGTACCCCCGCTTGGTAAAGTATTCTCCAAAGTTTTGCACGTGACAAAACTTAGGCAAGATGAAGGAAGCACAAATACATTTAGCATACCGAGGAGCCAGCACTACTTAGCCCGTTATGCAGATGAACGACACAGAAGTGCTTCACTTATTAATTTAGCTTGGACTTTGGAAGGGAAATTTAGAATCTTAATCCCAGTAGGACAATAGGTTAATAGCACTGACAAAAACTAAAATTGTCAACCTTGTAAAAATTTAAAAATAGCGCTAGTTAGCACAGGCAAATTACCTCTGTGAGGTACAAGTGCACCTGTGGTATACAGTAATTTTTATTTAATAGAGGCAAATACAGGTGGGCCAGTGTCTCTACAGCAAGACTTCCCAAATGGTAGGGTTGTCTTTCCTTTAAATCAGAATAATACTAGTTAAAAATAGTAGAACTGTTAAAAAGAATTTCACTGGTCATGGTGTATTGTATATAAATGAGATTACTTAATGGTCACTTGGCCTGTATTAAACTTATGTGACTTTGCCTTTGCAAACTTATGCATAAACTTCAGATGTAGATATACACATTTCTGATCAGACAGACGGGTATTAAATGTATTAAACTTTCTTTAAATATTTGCTCATAAAATGGTCGTCTAAAATGTTGTAGCATAGACAGACATTTAAATAATATTTTATTTTACTTTGGTAAGATAGTTTCTAAGAAATCCAAAGTCTGAAAAGTCCAGCAGAAGACATAAATGATTATCTTAACAAAGCATAACATCTTGGTAATTCCACAAGGCACATACTGATCAAATTCAGTATTAAAATATCCAGTTTGGGTACAGTTAGATGGTTCATCAGGTAAAGACATCTGCTTCCAATTCTCATGACCTGGGTTTGATCCCTTTGACCTACATAGTGGAAGGAGAGAAAAAACCCCTGGAAGTTGGCCTCTGACCTTTACATGTATGGCCATGGCATGCACAAACCCCACACACATACAGACACATGAAAAAAGGAAAAAGTTAAAAATTGGCATTTCTGTTATCTGCCGATGTAGTTAGGCCTACCTTCTGTGAAGTCTTATACTACCTTTGTCTTTAGTCTCTAATGCTATACTTAACAGTTAAATTCCTGCATTTTACCCATTTTTTAAAATGAAGATAGAAAAAGGTGTAAGAGGCAACAGCTCCTACATAATAATGGAGTCCAAAAACCATCTTCACAACACACACATGTACACACACACATACACACATGGACATATACATTCAAAGTCTGCATGCTACCATCAGTAATTTTATCATACAATACATTTTTAAAAATTCAAAAAATGAGTGTCGAGAGGTTAGCTCATGAGTGATTTCTGGGCATTAAATGGAGATTAAATTTTACCCTATGCTGCTTAAACACAAAACACAAACACAATAACATTAATTCAGGGTGAGCTTCTAGATGAACTTAGCGAAGCTTATAAAAGCCTTATCAGCTAGAATTCTATCTCTGGGGCCACCAGGATAGCAGAGACAATATGTTCTGTGCTTAACAAATCCACAACAGAGATTTCAGTTGTTACCCTGTCTCTGTTTAAGACACAGACTCTTCATGGTTCAGCAAAGCCATGAGGACAGACATACTCTGCCTTCCGTGTTGTAGGAAAAGTGCTGGAAGGGCACAACAGAAATCAACGTTTCCTCAAGAGTTTCAAATTGACGACTGTGTGGTTAAACACCCTAAAGACAAGCTCGGAGTTGCCAAAATGTGCCACATTAGGGAGGGAAATCAAGCACTTCCTTGCCCAAGATTGAATTGTCCACTTCTCATTCTGTGTCTTCCATCTGTCTGTAGTAGATGGCTTTAGGTGTATCTGTGACTTGCCTGCTGTATGAGTCTATGGCTACCTAATGCTGTCTTGTGAATCTGTACCTGGTAAAGACTTTGTTTTTTCTTTTGTTGGTTTTCTCTTTCATCGATAGCACAGAAAACATCCCGTGGGTGAAGGAGTGGGGATACTTCGCAGAAAATCGTTAAAAGGCTTTTCCAGAGGATGAGACAACAGAGTTTCAAATGCCCCCAGTGGACAGATGAGAAGTGGTGCTGCAAACGTCGTTGCAAATGGACTCTCTCCACACTGCCCTCCACGTGGATGGGGATATTTGCTTTATAGGACTGCTTTAGGCCTGTCTGCTCTTTTCAGCAAATGATTATCATTGTGCACATGGACACACATACATTGCTCTCTAAACTCTGAGTCTGGAATAGTGACACATCTTCCATCCCAGGACCTGAGAGTCAAAGGAAGGCAGAACTCTGTGAGTTTGATGCCAGGCTGGTCTATATAGCCAGTTCTAGGCCAGCCAGGGCTACATAGAGAGACCCTGTCTCAAAAAGAGAAAAGAAAACAAAGCTGTGCATTAGCTTAAATTGTAAATGCTGATCACTTGGGAAAACCCAAGGCAAGTAAGGTTGGTTGTTCCATTGTTCTCTGAAAGGCAGGTTGAACAAACAGGCTGATGACACAGTGTGTTCGCAGCCTTAAGTCTTAAGTAACCTCAAGGTATATTATTAACTCTGGTTATGAGCTCCAGTAAAAGCTATAGTCTCTTTGAATGTAGGAGATATTTTCATAAAGTTTTATTGACAAAGACACCTGTCATACAAATGGTATAACAGTGTAAACAGTTTCTCAGAGTCCTAAGGCTCAGGAAAATCTCCAGGCCAGAAGTAAAGAAAAAGCTTAAGAGGAACTTACACAGCTCAAACCTTCTCGGGGATCTAAAAGTCCAAGTATTTCTTTCTCTGCCTCAGTCAGAAAGTAGCTGATGCTGAGACTGGAAGAGAAGAAAGAGTCCCTGGAACAGAGTGGCTCCAGAGGTTGCTTGAGACTGTTTATTCTTCCTCTCCATCCAGGAACATCTTGCTGTGAAGTGACCGACACCTATAATGGGCCTTTCTTCCTGGCCACAACTCGCTAGGATTGTTGCCATGGTGTTACAACTTCACTTTCCGTCCAGGTGAGACCTTAAAGCTAAAATGGATTCCTTCTAGGTAGCACATGTCTGGAATCTTTCTTTATCCACTTGTTTTAGTCGGAGTTCTCAAGAGGAACAGAATTTATAGAATCAATATGTGGAGAGAAAGGGGACTTATTAGAGTTGTTCATAGGCCACTAACCTAATTTACAAGTCTAGCTAATCCAGTCATGGCTGCCTATGAATCAAGAATCCAATAGATTTTCAGTCTCTGAATGTCTCAGCTGGTCTTCAGTATATGCCCAAATCCTGCTTGGGTTTTAGTTAATTCCAGATGTAGTCAAACTGACAACCAAGAATAGCCACCACACCATTCAACCACTCTCTTTGCTTACTTGCTTGTGCCAAAGTTTTATGTACCCAAGCTGGCCTCAAACTCTCCACGAATCTGAGGCTGAACTTATACTCCTGATCTTCCTGCCCCTCTTCCTCCTAAGTGTTAGGGTTACAAGCACGTGCTACCAAGCCAAGCTCACTATGACTTTAGATTGAAGAGCTTAATCCTCTTACATTCATAATTTTAACAACTGGTAGATAAGAACGTCTACCAATTCAATTATTGTAAAGTTCTTACTTTTGTGGAGTGTTTTTTTTTTTTTGGAGCATTTTCTTCTTTTTTACCTTTGTGATTTGCTAACTTTTCTATTGTGTTAGATATCGATTTCTTCTTTCTCTGTTTTGTGTTCCAGCAATAGATTTCACCTTCGTGATTGCCATGTAGCTTATATAAAATACCTTAAAATAAACTGTGAATGTGGTACCTCCTTACTAACATGGTACTACTTACTTACTTACATGGTAGTTTGTACTATTTACTTGCCTCCATAATTTACATTTATGTCTCTACAATTTACATCAGTGTACACTGTATATTCTTTTTTATAAGAAGACTTTATTTTTTAATCTTCTGGGAGGATGAGTATAGTGGTGTGTATGCGTGTATGGTGTGTGTGTGTGTGTGTGGTGTGTGTGCATGTGTGGTGTGTGCGTGTGTGGTGTGTGTGCGTGTGTGTGTGTGTGTGGTGTGTGTATGTGAGTATGAGAGTGTGTGTGTGTGTGTGTGTGTGTGTGTGTGTGTGTGTGTGTGTAGTCAAATGATAACTTGAAGGAATAGGTTCTCTCCTCCTACTGTATGGGTCCCAGGGATCAAACTCAGAATGTCAGAACTGGCAGTAGGTGTCTTTAACTGCTGGGCCCTGTCATTGATCTGTATCATACTTTCTATAATAACCTATGTACTTACAATTATTTTTAACCATTTTAATTTTAATCTTTATACTAGAAGCTTACTCTTTATACTAGAAATCTGAAATGTTTACAAGCCACTATTATAGTCGGAAAGCTTTCTGAACATGATTATGATACTCTGGTAGTATTCTATAAATGCATGTTTATAAGGAAGTAATCAGCACACTTTCACTTCTGGTTGAAGCATAGCCTGTGGTATTTCAGGGGAGGCTGGGCGAGTAGTGAGGAAGTCCTTCAGTTTTTGCTTCTTTGTGAAAGACTTCATTTCCCCTTTATTTCTGAAAGCCATCCTACCTGGGTATAGCATTCAGGCTGACAACTCTTGATTCTCTTTTACTCTGAATATATAAATCTGCTTTCTGTCATCCTAGGTTTCTCTTGGGACATTCACTGGTAGCACAATGGGAGTCCATCCTTTTGTTATGATTTTTCTGTCTTTTGTTTTTTAATTAATTAATTTTTTATATTTATTTTCTTAAAACTATCTTTTCTCACTTTGCATACCAATCTAGGTTCCCACTCTCTCCCCTCCTCTCGCTCCCCCCACCTTTCCCCACATCACCTCCCATCCACTCCTCAGAGAGGGTAAGGCTTCCCATGGAGAGTCAACAAAATCTAGCACATCACTTTAAAGCAGGACCAGAGCCCTCCCCACTATATCTAGACTGAGCAAGGTATTCTTCCAAAAGAGCATGGGTTCCAAAAAGCCAGTTCAAACACTAGAGATAAATCCTGGTCCCACTGCCAGTGACCCCACAGACTGTCCCAGCCACACAACTGTCACCCACATTCAGAGGATCTAGTTTGGTACTATGCTAGTTCCCCAGCAGTCAGTTCAGAGCCAGTGCTCAAATACATCTGTAGATCTCTCCATCTGCCTCATCGGTTGCTGAATGAAGGTTCTCTGATGACAATTAAGATAGTCATCAATCTGACTGCAGGGGAAGGCCAGTGCAGGAACCCTCTCCACTATTGCTTAGGGTCTTAACTGGGGTCATCCTTGTGGATTCCTGGGAATTTCTCTAGTGCCAGGTTTCTTGCTAGCTCCATAATGGTCCCCTCAATTAAGATATCTCTTTCCTTGCTCACACTTTCTGTCCTTCCCCCATCTAGATCATCCCGTTCCCCCATGTTCTCCTCCCCTTCCTCTTCTCTCCTTCTCCTCCCCTTCCACTCTACCTTCTCCCCACCCTCTCTACACTCCCAATTTTCTCAGGAGATATTGTCTATTTCCCCTTTCTCAGGGGATCCATGTACATTTCTGTTAGGGTTCTCCTTGTTTCCTAGCTTCTCTGGGGTCTTGGCCTACAGGCTGTTTATCCTTTGCTTTACTTCTAATATCCACTTATGAGTGAGTACATACCATATTTATCTTTCTGGATCTGGGGTTACCTCACTCAGAATGTTTTTTTTTAATTCCATTCATTTGCCTGCAAATTTCAAGATTCCATTGCTTTTTATTGCAGAGTAGTACTCCATTGTGTAACTGTACCACATTTTCTTTATCCTTTCTTCAGTGAAGGGGCAAATGGCCCAAAGACACTTAAGGAACTGCTCAACATCCTTAGCCATCAGGGAAATGCAAATCAAAACAACTCTGAGATACCATCTTACACTAGTCAGAATGGCTAAAATCAAAAACACCAATGATAACTTATGCTGGAGAGGATGCAGAGTAAAGGGGAAACTCCTCAATTGCTGGTGGGAGTACAAATTTGTACAGCCACGTTGGAAATCAGTATGGCAGTTTCTCAGAAAATTGGGGATCAACCAACCTCAAGATCCAGCAATACCAATCTTGGGCTTATACCCAAAGGATACACACTCATACTACAAGGACATGTGCTCAACTGTGTTCATGGCCACATTGTTTCTTATAGCCAGAACCTGGAAACAACCTAGATGTCTTTTGGTTTTTTACAGCTTTCTTATGTGCCTTCTATCTTTGGTGTGTGTGTGTGTTATGTGTGTGTGTGTGTGCATCTTCCTTGAGAGCTGCTAGACTTAAGTATTTGTCTCTCTCCAAGCTTTCAGACATTTTCTACAATTGTTTTATAACATATGCTTCCTGTGACTTTCCCATCATCTTTTCTTCCTCCAAAAGTTCAAACTGTGAATCTCTGTTGGCTTACTGCTGCTCTGCAAGTCCCACAAGCTTTCTTTAACCTTTCTGTTTCTATTTTCTTTCTCTAGTAAGCTGTTTCTGGCTCAGATGTTCTTGTTTCTCCTGCTGACAGTCTTGACCTTTTTTTTTTTTTTAAATTTCATTCACTGAAACTTTTTGTTCCAGAATTTTTGTTCTGATGATCTTTTGGTCACTGTTCTATTTAATTGTTGAATTTTCTTATTCAAACCATGACTTCTTTCATGAATCACCCTCTGGATTTTCTTCTCTCACTGGGTTTCCTTAGAATCAGATTTTAGGGAATTTGTGAATTTCCACTTACATGGTGCCAGGTAATATAGGACCTCCTTTTAAACCTAAAAATGGTACATGATCTCATGTATTTGTGGACAGCACATACACACATGGACTGCAGTTAACATGGGGCATGAGGAACCCACAGGAAATGGAGAGGCATAAGTCAAATGACACATACTAGATGACCCCTAGACTCACTAGTTCTGTAGAAGGAATGCGCAACACAAATCAGGGCTAAGGAAATTATGACTTTTTAATTAAATAAATAAAATTTTTAGCTATTCTTACTATGCACACACTGATAAGAATGAGTGGGGAAGATGCATTAATCTGCCTCGCCACACTAACCGCTGAAGCATTTGCTTATGTGCCAAAGCCTTAAATAAACACGACACATTTCATGTTCAAAACAATGCAAAAGAATTTTTAAAAAAACAAGAAAATTAATATATATATACATGCTTTGAAATTTTCAAAGGCCAGAAAATCAAACACTTAGCACCTCCTGAAACAGAACTCAGTTTGCATGAGTGATGGGAACTGCAGTGCCCATGGTGAAGCTCCCGTGTGCCTGTGGGGTGGCCTTACGTATGTGTTGACTCCTCTTCACACTAGGGCTAGGCGTTGATCTCCCACAGTGGGAGGTGCTCTTGACTGTCTTCCAATCTCTGTTTTACTGTCTCACTCATCATCCTAAAGACAGTATTAAATATATGCCAACTATGGAAGTCTGAATATAAAATATGCATAAAATACTAATTATCCATTTGCCAAAAACCCATGAGTGATTTTGCATGAAAAAAGAACAACACAATATAAGCTACAAATTAGGTTTCATGTCTACCCTTGAAAATATAGTCTACTGTAAATGAGTAATAAAGTAGCTTCATGAGGATATAAAAGTAAGAACTAAAATTTACTTTTTATAAGTTATTGAATGATTAGAGACCAGAGTGGGGTGTGGTAGAAACTAGAAAGATGAAAGGGTGTGATCATTCTTGCTAGTGGAAACAGTGAGCAAATACCAGATATGCACAGCAAGTACATGTTAACTCAGAGAGCAACAAGCAAGCCAGGCACATCCCCTTTCCTTCTCTGGGCAGGGCATCTTGTCTTGTCTCTCTGTAGCTCTGGTGGTTAATCTCCAGGGAATGCTTGTATACCTTCTGTGGTGGTTTAAAAAAAAGATGCCCCCAAAAGGGAGTGGCACTATTAGGAGGTGTGGCCTTGTTGGAGGAAGTGTGTCACTGTGGGGGTGGACTTTGAGGCCTCTTTTGCTTAAGCGTCCCTCATTGTGTGACAGTCAGTTGACTTCCTGTTGCTTGTGAGATGTAGCACTCTCAGCTCCAGCATAGGCTTGTCGGGTTGTATGTGCTGCTGTTGTTTCTGTTGCCACTGTAGAATAAGCAGAGGGGGCAGGGGTAAGGAGAGATCTTAAACCCAGGCTGCCCTGGAACTCACTGTGTGACCCTGAATAGAGTTCATTCCACAGTCCTCTGGCCCAAGTCTCCCAGATTGCGAGCCTGTTCTCTCTGGTGACCATTCAGAACAGCAGTGTCCTGTATGGTTTATTTAAAGTTAGGAGTCAGTATTCTTATGTATATGGGACTCTGTTCTTTAAGCGCCTCTGATTTTCCTGTTCTCATTGAGAACAGGAAACTTGCCCCTCCCCCCAACTCACCTTAGTGCTTTGAGAGGGGCAGGGGAGACCGTGACTCACAAATGAATCCTAATTCTATGACTTAGAAGTCTCTATATACAAGCTTCTATTCTCTGAGCGGGAGACACTTTGGGGATTCAGCACATCAAAGCCAGAGTCAAATTGGAGGGTGACACTTTCACAATCAATGTACTTATCTAGTTTTGGATCGCCAGCCCCCAAATAATGACATGGAGACTTATTATTAATTATGAAAGCTTGGCCTTAGCTTAGGCTTGTTCTCAACTAGCTCTTATAGCTTAATAATTAACCAAGTTTTTAAATCTACATTCTGCCACGTGGTTCAGTTACCTCTTCTTAGTACAGCATATGCAAACTTGCTTCAAATCATGTGCCGAGATTCCTCCTCCCAATTTCTCTCCTCAGAAATCCCAGCTATCCTCTCCTGCCTAGCTATTGGTAGTTCAGCTATTTATTACACCAATCACAGTAATACATCTTCACTCAGCATACAAATCTCGTACAATAGACAGCTTTCCGTTTCCTGTCTCTGGCTTCATGCACAGAGATATAATGAAAACAGCAACAACAGTTAAGATGAACTTTCGTTCTTTATGGCTCCAGTCATTCCTTAGCAGCTAATACCTCATGGACAGCCTGTCCATCTATATTGGAAATCTTTCTGTTGTATGAGCAGGGATAAGTGTCAAACATTATAAAGTCTTCATTCTTGAAGTTATAGGCCTTAAATAATATTTACTTATGTAATACACCAAGGCTTGAAATATAAAATTGATATGGGACAATGGTCTTTTATTTTATCACTTGTATTATTTTTAATAAAACTGGTTGGCCAGTAGCCAGGCAGGAAGTATAGGCAGGGCGACAATGCAAGAAGTAGAGGTGAAGCGATGAGAACAGGAGAATTCTGGGAAGAGAAAAGGGTCAGTCTACAGTCGTGACCCAGCCGCAGAAGAAGCAAGATAAGAATGCCTTGTTGATAAAAGGTACCAAGCCACGTGGCTAACACAGATAAGAATTATGGGCTAATATAAGTTATAAGAATTAGTTAAGGGGCTGGAGAGATGGCTCAGTGGTTAAGAGCATTGCCTGCTCTTCCAAAGGTCCTGAGTTCAATTCCCGGCAATGACATGGTGGCTCACAACCATCTGTAATGAGGTCTGGTGCCCTCTTCTGGCCTGCAGACATACACACAGAATATTGTATACATAATAAATAAATAAATAAATAAATAAATAAATAAATAAATAAATAATAAGTTAATAAGAAGCCTGAGCTAATAGACCAACCAGTTTATAATTTATGTAGACCTCCGTGTGTTTCTTTGGGACTAAATGACTGCAGGACCGGGGTAGGGGGGGACAGAAAACCTCAGTCAACATAAAATTAAACATATTCATTGGAAAAATACTCTTTTTGAATTAACCTAATAGATATTTACATAACTTACCCCCATAAGACTGTTTGGGGAACAATGAGCAATATTCTTGAAATATCATTCCATTTATAAATTAAAACAATAACTCACATCTGCATTTATGACTGGCTTTATTCTGGTGGGGCAAGTTTATTCTTACAAACTATTGAGAATTGCTTATGAACAAGAGACAATTATTCTCCAAATTATGAAGCAATGCATTGTGTAATGTCTTTTCTTTATACCATGATTTATAACTTTACACTACTGAACTCATTTATTTTTATAATAATGTGATGCTTTGACATATTAATAGAAAAATATTCTACTTAATGACTACCACACTAGAGAAAAATAAGGCCTATCGAATAACCAACTTTTCATCATTTAGGAGTATTTACCTCAGTATCATACATTAATACAAAATTGTTTCTGCTAAGTAAGTACCTTAATGGTTATAGTATTTGGCTTCCAAATGATTCTATAATTATATAGTTAAGTATATTCCTTAAAAATATATTTAATTGTACTTAACATGAAACTGAATTGCAGCCACTAGCTAACTACTTCTTAAGAATTCTTCCTCATTCCTTAATTTAAACTAGTTACTATTTCCCATAACTTCATACTTAAGCAGAAAGGACAGGAGGCCAGCCAAGTAAAGCACAAGGCTCTGAGGAACTGTGGGGCTAAGGAAATGACCTGTAATTTACAGGCTGCTGAGTCTCAGAGACAAAGTCCTTACTGGGTCAGATTAAAGCGGAACTTGAAATCATTAATGAGTTGATACTGAACCAGATGACTAAAATCCAGTAGGACCAGCACTTTAAGTCACTGAAGGGGAAGGGCAGAGTTGAACAGGTCAAGTACAGAAGAGAACTGGACTGGGTCATCCAATGACACCCCAAATCTAGCAGACACATGAGCTGGCATAAGAATCACGGTGTGGAGACAGGACTGGGTTCTCACCTTCCACGACGGGGGTCCTAGGGGTCAAACTCAGGTCCCAAGGCTTGGCTGCAGATACTTTTATTCACTGAGCCGTGTCATAGAGCCAGTTCCAAGACTTTCTCACTGTCTCCTCCTCCTTACAATAGGAACACTTACTGGCCCCTTTCCCCCATTCATCTCTGGTGTACTCTATACTGACATTCAGACTAGAGAGCTCTTCAGTAGTAGTGTGGATTCTTGATACATCGATGACATCACAGTAATCAACCCTGGGGATACATCAGTTGAAAACTAAAGGGATATGTTGTGGTTCTGTTTAAAACACAGGCAAACTACACATGGACCTTAAATGGTAACGAACACCACACCATTAACACAGACAGGAACATGCCAACTTACAGCAATGTTTGGTGGTCGCTAGATCATGACGAAGACCTTTTTATCCCAACATTAAACCTCTCACAAATGCACTAAGAGAAAAGCTGTAGAGGGATCATTTGTGAGCTCCCCAAACTTAATTCAGTAGTCACTCTCTGAGTTAAAATTGCTTCATGACTACCTGCCAGGCATCTTATGCCCAGACCATAGTTTTGAGCTTGTTTGAAGAGGAGAAGGGCATTATGAACATGTATTTCCTGGGATTTTCCATTTGGACCAGCAGTGAACATTTGTTATCTGACTTTCCAGAGACAACGGTGAACACTGAGCTGTCACAAAGTCCACTACAATCCTGACAACCGAGTGCATAGCTCCCAGAAACAAAGAGGAGCACTACCTGGAAGTCAGTGGGCTGACCCTCCTCTCTGAAATATCAGTGATCAAATGTCAGCCTTCCTCAAAAGAAAGGTGACCGACCAAAGCCTTGTGATTACTTCATCTTCCAAGGAAGAGCCAGGATAATTTTAACACATTGTCAATTCTGCTTATTAATCAGGTTCCAGAGCTTTCCACAAATTACTGCATTGGTTTCCTGGAAAGGTACATGTGTTATTAGCATGCTTTGCAGACAGGAGAGAAAGACAGAAGGCCCGGCTTAGCATTCTTCTCACTTGCCAAATCCGATCCTAAACTCACCTGCAGCAAGCTCTCCACACTTCGTTGAACTAAATTGCAAATGTTTCCTGGATGGATCCCTGACAGAGACAGACACTTAGGTCAGTGTTCCTAGAAGCCTCACACTTCTACTGCGGTAGGAATGACCACAGAGTGTGGCTTTACTGGGAGACCAAATCGCCAGTAAACCTACTGAGAGTACTGTGGCTCAGCCACAAGGCCAAGTCACTCAGGCCTTTAGCTATGAGTATGTTGAAGGGAGTTTGAAACTAAAATAATCTCAGTTTTTCAGTGCAGAAATTCTAAGTTTTATGCTAATGAGAACATTATAAATAGTAATAGGTATGTTTCTTTGAAGCACATGAAAAGGTTGAGATATCAGTGGATGGTGTCCATCTCGTGCATGCCCTGCCCCAAATGATCATACTGATATCCATTGAATGAGAAAATGTATCCATGGATGTTCTATAGTGTTGTTCATCTGGTAAAGGTTTCTGCTGTCAAGCCTTAGAACCTGAGCTTGGTCTGCAGGACTCCAAGAGAATAAGGAGATAATCAGCCCCTACAAGTTGTCCTCCACCTCTATGTGTGTGCCACAACACACACACTCACTCACCCTCACACCCACACACATACATAGTGAGTAAATAAAAAGTGTATACATGTGTGTGCATTCAGTGTTCAAAAACATTAAAAAACAAAATGTTTTCTTTAAAATATCTATATGTAAATGGAAAAATGGCTTGCTGGTCTTCCTTAGTTTACCAAGAAGTCCTTGAAATTGACTGCAAACAAATATCATAAAAAGCAACCCAGAATATACTAGATATGCATAAAAGAAGAGAAGGAAACAGAGTTTGCATTGGTGACCAATTACCCGTAGACTGAGCTACATTTCTTAGGGAACTTCAGAGGGAAACATTTTGTAGTGGCATCTTTCTCCTTCAGCGACTACATGGCATATGTGAAGATAAAATCTGGAGATGCCACATAGTTGCTGAAGGAGAAAGATGCCACTACAACATTCTATTTATCTGCAAGAAATGAGAACTGACATTCCTTTTTTAATTGATTTTTGTTGAGCTCTACATTTTTCTCTGTTCCCCTCCCTACTTCTCCCCTCCCCTTCAAACCTCTCCAAAGATTCCCATGCTCCCAATTTACTCAGGAAATCTTGTCTTTTTTCTACTACCCATGTAGATTAGATCTATGTATGTCTCTCTTAGGGTCCTCATTGTTGTCTAGGTTCTCTGGGATTGTGATTTGTAGGCTGGCTTTCTTTGCTTTATGTTTAAAAACCACTTATGTGTGAGTACATGTGATAATTGTCTTTCTGGGTCTGGGTTACCTCACTCATAATGATGTTTTCTACCTCCATCCATTTGCCTGCAAAATTCGGGATGCCATTATTTTTTTTTCTGCTGTGTAGTACTTCATTGTGTAAATGTACCACATTTTCCTTATCCATTCTTCAGTAGAAGGGCATTTAGGTTGTTTCCAGGTTCTGGCTATGACAAACAAAGCTGCTATGAACATAGTTGAGCACATGTCCTTGTGGCATGATTGAGCATCCTTTGGATATATACCCAAAAGTGGTATTATTGGATCTTGAGGAAGGTTGTTTCCTAATTTTCTGAGAAAGTGCCACACTGACATCCAAAGAGGCTGTACCAGCTTGCATTCCCACCAGCTATGCAGAAGTGTTCCCTTTTACCCCACCACCTCTCCAACATAAGTTGTCATCAGTGTTTTTGATCTTGGCCATTCTTACAGGTGTAAGATGGAATCTCAGAGTTGTTTTGATTTGCATTTCTCTGATGACTAAGGATGTTGAGCATTTCCTTAAGTGTCTTTCAGTCATTTTAGATTCTTCTGTTGAGAGCTTTCTGTTTAGGTTTGTACTCCACTTTTTTTAATTGGATTATTTGTTATTTTGATGACCAATTTCTTGAGTTCTTTGTGTATTTTGGAGATCAGACTTCTGCCTGATGTGGGGTTAGTGAAGATCTTTTCCCATTCTGTAGGCTGCCGTTTTGGCTTGTTGATCGTGTCCTTTGCTTTACAGAAGCTTTTCAGTTTCAGTAGGTCCCATTTATTAATTGTTTCTCTCAGTGTCTGTGCTACTGGGGTTATATTTAGGAAGTGGTATCCTGTGCCAATGCGATCAAGTGTACTTCCCACATTCTCTTCTATAAGGTTCAGTGTGGCTGGCTTTATGTTGAGGTCTTTGATCTATTTGGACTTGAGTTTTGTGCATGGTGATCGATATGGGTCTATTTTCATTTTTCTACATGTTGATATCCAGTTTGCTAGTACCATTTGTTAAATATGCTTTCTTTTTTTCCATTTGATATTTTTTTGCTTATTTGTCAAAAGTCAGGTGTGTGGATTAATATCCAGGTCTTTGATTCATTTCCATTGGTCCTCCTGTCTGTTTTTATGCCAACACCAGGCTGTTTTCAGTACTGTAGCTCTGTAGTAGAGTTTGAAGTCAGGGATTGTGATGTTTCCAGAAGGAGAACTGACATTCTTATCTACCAGTACCCATTAGAGGGCCATGTCACAGGGAGGCCAGTCAATCACTTGACTTCCTACCGTGGAGGATACAATGATTGGCCTTTTTGGCAATGGAGTCCCATCTGCATTTGGATTATATTCTTGTGACCAGGCTTCTTCTACATGTATCATCTGTGGACTTACTGAGCAGTTGTTTCTCTGTCATATAATAGGATATACTATTGTTGTGTGACAAGACTCTCCCTGGGGAGACACAACACACATCTACTTACCCCAAATAGGGAACCCACAACAGATCAAAGTATGGATACCACCAAAGTCCAGCTTGGTGAACCAATGAGTTT
Source organism: Neodon shergylaensis (assembly GCA_025134845.1). Lineage (NCBI taxonomy): Eukaryota > Metazoa > Chordata > Mammalia > Rodentia > Cricetidae > Neodon > Neodon shergylaensis. The sequence continues at coordinate 210,186 of JABTXL010005416.1, forward strand.
TATTGGGGTTCATTATAGGAATACAGGTGAGGGGTTACTAACAGGGGCAGAAATGGCTCAAAGGTGACCACATGATCAAAGCCCACATTAGCATGGATGACAGCTCACAAAGGTAGGAGTCTAGAGCACTGCACAGTCTACAGGCATCTCAGCTGGTTGGAGAGTGTCCTTCCCAGGAGAGTCTGTGGGTCTAAACCTCTTTCAGGGAGCTCGACTGGTTTCAGCTTCTTCTAGGTAATTTGTCTGTCTCAGAATATTCTTTGCAGTGTGGCTTGTCTGAAAATGACCCCCAGTGATCTTTATTGCTTGTCTGAAAATGACCCCCAGTGATCTTTATTGCTTGTCTGAAAATGACCCCCAGTGATCTTTATTGCTTGTCTGAAAATGACCCCCAGTGATCTTTATTGCTTGTCTGAAAGTGACCCTCATTGGTCTTTATTGCTTACTCTGGGAGGGAAGGGGGCCTAGTGAACTTCCTGAAGCTAGTTTGTGTGGTTTACCTTCTATCTCAAGAAGTTTCCTTAAGAAATGGAATGTTCAGTCTCTAAGGAAACTGCTACACAACCACTATGGGAACTCAGTAGACATCAGAAAAAAAGATCAATAGTTTGATATTGTGGAGTTTCACAGGTCCTAACTAGCATTCCACCATAATATCATAAAGCCGTAGTAGATAATACACTGTGATATTA
>JABTXL010005416.1:218812-232916 GCA_025134845.1 Neodon shergylaensis
GTGAGTTTATATATAGTGCATGTATGAGTGCATATCGTGTGAGTTTACTTCCAGGCCCCTTATGTTCTGTTGATCTATGTGTCTGCCTTTGGACTAGTACCATGCTATGTTTGTCACTAAGGCTCCATAGCACAGTTTGAGGTCGGATAATAAATCTCTGACTGTTCTGGTTGCTTAGGATTACTTTGGCTACCTGTAAATTTCTATATGTGTTTCCATGCGAATTTTAAAATGTTTTTAAAGTTCTGTGAAGAATGTCATTGGCATTTCCATGGAGATTGCACTGAATCTATACACTTCTTTGGAGAGGATAGCTATTTTTACAAAGTTAATTCTGCCAGTCCAGGACAAAGTTGTTTTTTTTTTCTCAACACCTAATGTCTTCTTCAATTTCTTTTTTCATCATTTTAAGGTTTTTAATCTTCTTGGTTAGGTTTAGTCCTATATATATATATTAAATTTTATTCTTAATTAGTTAATTTTATTTCGTATGTGTGTTTTGCCTGAATGTATGTATGTGAACCACATGCTTTGCCTGATTCCTGAGGGTCAAAAGAGGACATCTTGTATCCCACCCAAACTAGAGGAATGGAGGATGCTGGGAACTGAACTCAGATACTGTAAGAGATCAACAGGGCTTTTAACCATTGACCCATCTCTTCAGCCCCATATTCCTAGATATCTTATTATTTTTAGCTATTATGAATTGGATATTTTATATAATTTGTCAGCAAGTTCATTACTGGTATATAGAAAAGCTACTGATTTCATTTTCTGTTGGTGGATAAATGCATAAAATATAATTGATTACTAAAGTATAAATAACATACGAGGTTTCATAGCTTCAAAACAGCTATTCTACATGTATAGAAGTTTGTTGAGATGCACAGTGTCTAGGTTTAGTAAATACGGGTATGTAATTTTGAGATGTTATTATAAATTAATAATTTTGTATTTTAAAAAGTATTATGTTCTCTGTCAATGCTTCTTGATGGCTGGGAGAAAGTTCAATGCCTGTTTTGACCTCGGTTTTGTCCATCAGGTTTCTGCCACACATTGCATAAAAAACTTTCTGTCATCTGTCTGGTTCCTCCCTGCCACGGCAAGGATGAGGTCGCTGCAAGTATGTGAGCATCAGACCCTCTCACTTCTGCTGATCTCCACAGTACCGGGCAGGCTGCAGTCGGTTGTATCGGGAGGACACATCTTCTGAGTGCTGATGCACGAGGATGGATGCCCTGCTCCACGGGGCACAGTGGGATAGGACGATACTGAGCATCGCCGATCTCTCAGTCCTAGGCTGTGTCTATGGGGCGCTGTGCACTGACCCTGCTTGGGGGATCCAAACAGGTTGTGTTTAAGTCTTTGGCAAACAGTTCTGCTAGTCCTATGGTCCTACAATCCAACCACCTGCCCTTCCATACAATAATAGAGACAACAGGGGAATTCAGACATTGGCAATCTTCCAGTTTCAGATTCTCCTACACTCTTCACGGTGTGTTTCTGCTGTCTTCCGTCATTGTGATATTTGTCCTCTGGCTTGGGTTTCCAGTAGCACAGATTGTCCGCATGTCTGTTGCTTTCCTTGCACCAGATGCTTTGAGTCTTTCAGGACACTTCTCTGGTAGAATTCTTCTCCACACACACCATTTAGCATGGCATGTGCTCTGTTAAAAAAAAGAAAAGCCAATGTAGGCTTACTCCTATTTTCTCTTGTTTCTGCATTGGTGATTTTTATCTTGACTTTCTTTCATTTAAGTGTTTGTGTGTGTGTGTGTGTATGTATGTGCAAGTTGTGCAACTAGAAAGGGAGTCATGAGAGGGGAGGAAGAGTTCTTAAAATAGAGGTAAAAAGAAAATAATATTATATTTGTGACAAGAAAGCATAGCAGGGATACTCTCAGGGGAACAAACAGAGCTGGCTAAAGAAAAGTAGGCGGTAGGGAGAGAATTATAGGAGAAAGAAACAAATTAGAACGAAGTATAATGATACCATGAATAGAAAGAAGTTCCATAATCAAGCTCATACATAGATTTGCATTTTAACCTCAAAAATTAATAAAACAGGAAACATATGCATGCATACATATATACATACAACACACACATTTAACAGAATAAAGATGCTACATCCAGAATGTTGATCAGTATCTCTGTATATGTGACCAATAGGGGGAAAACACAGGACCAGTATGGTTCATGCTACTCAAAATTAATCCTACCAAGACACTTGCATAATATTTTCATAACTTACTTTTCTTCTTATATCTTTAGATCAGTAGACTATGCATGCTGCTAAGACCAGAAGCAAAACAATCCAACTACTGGACACTGAAGCTGTCCATTGATATAACAATCCAAGCAATGGACACTGAAGCTGACCATTGAAATAAACAATCCAAGCAGTGGACACTGAAGCTGACCATTGATATTTAAGCTATAGCTCTCAGCAAATTTCTCTGGGCTTCTTTACCTACTGGGACAGCTTGGATGAGGGGAAGTGTTACCATACTTTGTGGCAATAAGCTGTGATCATGATGAAGATATATCATGATGAAGAAGTCAGGATGTCTGATATATACTGGTTTGGGAAATAGTATATCTGGAGCTCAAGACAATCACTGTTGAGTTCCACCAGCGGGATTTGGACTAAGTAGGCAATTTTGAGGCATGAAGAAATTCTGTTCACCAGGAATAACAGCTAGAGATATCACAGCTGTCAAAAAGCCCAAGCCTACTGGAGTGCTGACTGAAGGAAACAGAATGGGCAGTAGTGAAAGAAGACTAGTCATATCCATTTACAACCCCAGAGCAGAGGTAATTTACTTTTAACTCTCCTTTATAGTGTTCTTGAAGACTATGATGGATAGTATTTTAATCATGATTCTTTCTCACATCCCACCCCTATTTCCTATGACATCCTACAAAATTATACTAGATCTCATTATATCTTCTTAAACTTTGCTTTTATATTAACCCAAACTATGGCGTGCAATAGACTGTCATGTTGAGGTAAGGAATCATTCGTAATAAGATAGCCACATTGCTCTACAATGATATTTTCAGTGACTTACCATTATCAGATAGATATTTATTGCTCTTCGTGACTTTTTCTGATACACTTGGTGAGGTAACAGCAACATGGGTTTGCATTTCTGAGTCAGAATGAGAAAAAGGATAAGGTTGATGTCAGTCACTAGTACACAATCTTCCCACCCATAAGAAATCTTCCATTGTTTCATAATTCTATAAGCCATTCTTTTCCCCTCGGTGTATAAATACAGAGACTCATGGATTAGTCTTTTACATTACTAAAATATTGGCCACAACATTAACAGATAATATAGGCAAGAACATCAGCAAACTGCAACATTGAAGGATTTTATTCAATGTGCTAGGTTCTCTAACAAAAACTTTTGTAAGTTCTCTATCAGTATATCTTGATCCATAACTCTATCAATAGCCTTGGTGGTGCTAGGATAAATATCTGTGATATTCTGCATAATACTTATTGGAAGGACAATCCCAAACCCAATTACTTTTTTTTTTTGGTTTTTCATGACAGGGTTTCTCTGTAGCTTTGGATCCTGTCCTGGAACTAGCTCTTGTAGACCAGGCTGGCCTCAAACTCACAGAGATCCACCTGCCTCTGCCTCCTGATTAAAGGCATGTGCCACTACCACCTAGCCCAAACTCAGTTACTTTTTAAGAAGATTATTCTTCATGAAACTGCATAGAATCACTTGGTGATATAGGAGGGTCTTCTGTCTATATGTTACTTTCATTGGTCAAATAAGGAAACTGCCTTGGCCTTTTGATAGGTCAGCCCTTAGGTGGGTGAAGTAGACAGAACAGAATGCTGGGAGGAAGAAAGCAGAGTCAGGCAGATGCCATGAAGCTCCAGCCCGAGATGGATGTAGGTTAGAATCTTCCTGGTAAGCCACAATCCTGTGGTGATACACAGATCACTAGATATGGGTTAAAGCAAGATGTGAGGGGCTGGAGAGATGGCTCAGTGGTTAAGAGCATTGCCTGCTCTTCCAAAGGTCCTGAGTTCAATTCCCAGCAACCACATGGTGGCTCACAACCATCTGTAATGAGGTCTGGCGCCCTCTTCTGGCCTGCAGGCATACAGACAGAACATTGTATAAATAAATAAATATTTAAAAAAAAAAAGCAAGATGTGAGAATTAGACAAGAAGAGGCTAGATATAATGGGCCAGGCAGTGTTTAAATGAATACAGTTTCCGTGTTATTATTTCCAGGGCTAAGCTAGCCGTGCAGGAGCCCGGCGGGACAAAAGCAGGCCTGCTTGCCTCATCACTACAACTTGGGATATCTGGGGAATGATGATGACAAGTTCCCTCAGCAGTCTTACCTCCCTGACATGATGGCATTGCAGGTTCCCACCTTCCATCCGCTTGACATGAACTCCTCCCATCAGTCGACATAGGGTAAGAGCCTTCAGCACAGATGTAGAAAACATAGTCTCCATAGGCATAGATGCATACGCCAGTTAAATCTCTCCTTTCACTTACAATCCTGATTTTATCCATATTTGGCGTTGGGCAACATGCTCCTGGGAGATAAAAGAAAAATGCACATACTTCATCTTATGGGAAAGACATCTTTGAAGCTGTGGCTCTATCTCATGGAAGACATTAATAATCAAACTCCTGGTAACAGGATTAAATGTTGCTTTCAGGGGAGAGGAAACATTTTTTTAGTAGGTATAAAGTTTCAGTTGAATAAATTCTAGAAACATTCAGTGCAAAACAGTAGAGCAATGCAGTTGATGATTGTAACACTACACACTGATCAGTGGAGTATATTTAACTTTTAGTGTTTATAACCGTGATTCAGAAGAAAAGAGAAAGAAGGGCTGCATCAAGATGGAAGGATAAGTCTTTATTTGATCATTTCCCCTGTTAAAACATATTGTTGGTTGCTTTTTCATTCCTGTGATGAGATACCATGCTGAAGTCAATTTTAAAAAGGAAGAGTCTAGTTGGACTTATGGCCCCATGGGGTTAGAGTCTATGATGGCAGAGTGGGGGCATGGTGACAGGTGGTTGGAGCAGCAGGTGAGAACCCTTACATTAACTCATAAATGGGAGGCAGAGGGCACACTGGAAATGGTGTGAGTCTTTTGAAACCTCAAAGCCTTCCTCCCGTGATGCACCTCCTTCAACAAAGCCACGTCTCCTCATTGTTCCCAAACAGTTCCACCAACCAGGGACCGAGTATTCAAACCACCACATGTATACCTGGAACTGCTAGGCAATGTGCTAGGTTCTCTGACAAAAACTTTTGTAAGTCCTCTGTCAGTATATCCTGATCCATAACTCTATCAATAGTCTTGGTGGTGCTAGGATAAATATCTGTGATCTTCTGCATAATACTTATTGGAAGGACAATCCCAAACCCAATTATTATAAAAACACCTTCACAAAAAGTTAGGAGAATCTGGCAGGAGGACATTATAATAAGTTTGAGCCTAATAAAAAGAAAAGATGTGTTGAAGAAGGAAACAAAGGGGGAAAGAGTTGCCTATATCATAGCCACTCACTCCCAGCTCACCCTATTCCCTCCCCAAGCACTTCTATAGGGAGAGAGACATCTTTTACTTGGAAGAAAGAGAGGAAACCAGACATATGCCCTACAACCTGTACCAGGTTTACCTTAGTGACCACCACTGGGCAGAGCTCTATGGTCCCTACTTCTAGATCAGCATCTGTGGACAGAATCTCTATAGACAATAGAAAATCTGAGACCTCTAAAGGACAAACTCTTTCATAGCAATTTTATTTCTGTTGTCTGCCATAATATGGACCTGAGAACAGTCTCTCAGGGCTCTGTTCAGGTATAAACTTCCAGTGTGACCTAGATTAGTGTCAGATTTAGTGACCAAGGGGTCATTTTTAATTTTCCTTTCTTAACCTTGGACTATCTTAACCTTCAATAAGGAAAGACTCCATCTGCTGAAGGCAGGATAAAAAAGTAAGCTCAAAACTCTGTTTTGTAATTCCTGCTATGCTAAAACCCAATATGGACAGAATACAATGGGCCGAACATTTGGTCCATAGGTAGTACCCATAGTTAGGCTCACTGTTGCCAAGGGAATGGTTGAAGACACAAGCAAAGCTTGGGTAGAACGTACAACAGAGCTCATATCTGCCAGGCTGTGTGCTCTCTGCCCAAAAATGGGCAAGAGCAGGTAGTCTTAGAAGATGGGGTCTCAGTCCTTGGTCCTGGTCCTGTGCAGTGCTGTGCTGGTCCCAACAAGCAATAGAATCCAGGATGATCCAGTGATCCACTAGCCAGGTGACTGCAGCACTGTCCACCTCAGGCATAATCTATGGCACCAAATTACAGGCCAGTGACTGTGAGTGAAGATTCTAGGTCTTCCCCAGCCAAAATCAAAGTCTTCAGGACCTAATAGGAATGGAATACCATCCTCAGAACCTTCATCAACCATTCTGAGCTTTAGACTAACTGCAGGTTGTGACAAGTGTGGACTTGGAGCACCCTCGACTGCTAAGACACTGATAAAGACTCGGTCTATGACTATGGTAAACCTTGACTTGGGAAGGTAACTAATGTTGAAATTTCAGCAGTCACCACCAGCCCAAAGAACACAATAATTGTCTTGAACTTGCTCTGTAGTTCAGGCAGGTCTTAAATTTGTGATCATTCTGCCTCAGCAGGGAAAATAGTCACATAAGAAATGCTCACATTCGGAGATATGATTCTGAATACATGACCTTGCAAGGATTGAGTCATGAAGAGAGAAGACCAGTAAATAATGAGACTGAGCCAACAATAAAATCTCTCTCCTATCAAAGGCATGAACAGTTCCAGGGGTTTTCACTAATACCAGTTCTTGGCTAATGTAAGAGCTAAAACAAAAAGAGTTCTTTCACATTCTTTTTATAAGATGCTCATTCCAAAGTCAGACAGTGACACACACACACAAAAAAAAAAAGAAAGTTACAGGATAATATCCCTGAAAAAAGAGACAAAAATCCTCAACAAAATTTTATCGAGCCAAGTCCAACAGCACCTTGAAAAGACTATTGACCATTATCTATTGAGAGCTATCCCAATAATGGAAAGATGGTTTAACACAGGCAAATCAACAATCACAATACACTATATAAATAGAATGAAATAAATAAACTAGAGTATATAGATGAATTTTTTGATAAAACTAAAAACACTTTCATGCAAATATCTCTGAGAAAAGTAGGTATAAAAAACATATGCCATATGGAATATACCTACAGTCAACATAATCCTAAGTGGGTAAAGCTGAAATATTTCTCTATAGGATCCAAAATAAGACAAAACATCCATGTTCACCATTTTGAGGCAAGACAGTACTGGAAGACCTAGCCACAGCAAACAAGCAAGTGAAAAGTTTATTAAAATGTAAAGTTGTAAGAGGAAGTTGTCACCACTGTCCACAGATGATCTTATCACATTTACAGGAAAATCTCAATGGCTCAATTAGGAAAGCATTAGGAATATTAGGCAAATTGTAATGGTTACTGTTGGCAACTTGATGGGCTCTGGAGTCCTCCCAGGAGATAAATCTCTGCTCAGACCTTGGAGAGATTATCCAGACAAGGTATGTCTGTGAGAAATGATCTAGATTTGGTTAACTGAGATGGAAAGACACCCTGTGGATACAGGCAACACCGTTCTATCCCCTAGGTTCTGGACTGGATAAAAGGGGAACAGGTTGAGCACCAGCATTCAAGGTTCTCTGGTTCCTGCCTATACATGCAGTATGGTGGCTCCTAGACCTGTAAGCCAAAACAAACCTTTCTAACCTTATATGTTGCTTTCATAAGGTACTTGGTTTCAGCAATCAGAAAAGAAAATAGTGCAGAAAATTGGAACTAAGAAGTAGGTTCTTTGCTGTTATAATGTGAACATATGATTCTTTGGGTTTTAGAACCGGTTTCAAGAGCAATGTGGAAGAGTTTGGAACATCAGACCCAGAGCCCTGCAAACAGAACTTAAAGAATGTCTATGGTGGGGGCTGTAAAACCAGAATGTCAAATGTAGACTCTGGAAGCCAGTTTATGAAGTTTCAGAGGGGAACAATTTTACAGCTCTATTGGGAACTGGCCAAGAGGCCATTTTTGCTATTCTGGCCAAGAATCTGGCTTCATCCTGCCTGTGTCTTGAGAAAATGAGCGATGCTGAACTCATGAGTAAGCAACTAATGTCTTTGGTACAGGAAATTTCAAGACATCCTAATGTTCAATCTATGACATGATTAATTCTCAGCATTCTTGTTCAGATCTACAACAGAGAGAGACAGAGAGAGGCAGGAGGGAAGGAGGGAGGGAGGGAGGGAAAAAGAGAGGGAGGAAGGGAGAGAGAGGGAACGGGAAAGGAAGAAATTAAAAATATTAAAAAGAATGTGAAATGTAGCAAGGAAAGTTGCACACACAAGTTTAAAACTGCAGGCAAGGAAAGTGCATAGGACAAAACATCTACAAATGTTTAAAAGAAACCCCACTCTTTCCATTGGAATAATAGGAAAGGCTCCTTGGAAGCAAGACCACACCCATCAAAGGAGCCAATTGGTGAAAATGCAAATGCACGTGAAATGAGATGGTGAGATCCAACACTGCAGCCTCAGGGGCACCCATCTAAACTGACTGCTTAGGAAAGTGGCTGATTTAGCCAACAAAGCAGCAAAACCCACAATAGCTGTGGTCCAAAAGGCCAGGCTCCATCCTTCACTAACAGTAGAACTTAGCAGCAGCATCCACGTGGCATTTGTTTCGAAACATGACAGATGCAAGACTTGTTTAGAAGTTTCAGGGAGTCACTAAGGTCAGTCAGTATGTAACAGGGCTGGAGTCTCTACGAGGAGTTCACTGAGAGGCCCGTGTGTGAAATGGTGGGGATGAAGCCCCTGGGAGCCCAGCTGATTCCTTCATGCGTCCCAGATGCCAGACACACAGCTACAAGATTTAGTGTTTTCAATACTGGGTTTCAGTCTCACTTGAGACTGTTTTTTCCATTTAAAATGGAAATTATTATTATGTGCCATTGACATTAGAACCAAGTCACTTATATCTTACAGGGGCTCGTGGCTGAAAGACTACCTGGATTATGTGCTTAGACTTTTAAACAGTGTTGAAATTGAAGCTGTTAAAGACGATGAGACTTGTTTTCTTTTATTTTTGAGAATGTACTTACATCATTTCTCCCTTTCCTTTTCTCTCTCCAAACACTCCCATATACCCTTCTTTGCTGTTTTTTAAAATTTGTGCCCTCTTTTATCATTAATAATTGTTATATGCATCTGTGTGTGGTGTGTGTGTGTGTGTTATCAAGGCTGACCATTTGGTATTATATAACCAATCGGTGTGTTTTTCCCTGGGGAAGACTACCTATTACATTGTCAGCATTCCTTAGGTGTCTGTAGATCTTTGTGTAGTGTTGAGACCGCATGGGATTTTCACTGTGCCTTCTTGGCATGTCCATCAGTATTTTCCTTCTTCCACTCATGTGTAGGCAGTCATGCAGGAGAGACTTTATGGGTGTAGACATTAGGCGATACAGTCTCACAGCACAGTCCCTGATCCTCTCGCTCTTACACTCTTTCCATCCTGTCTTCTTGGCAATGTTCCCGGAGCCTTAACTGTGGGAGTGTTTTGTAGATATATCCACTGGGACTGGGTTCAACAACCCTGCATTTTGATTAGCTGTGGTTTTCTATAGTTTAAAGTTGGGTTTTGTATTCTGAGGTTACCAAGAGCGTGCAGGGACAAGAGGTAAAAGGTTATCGGTTAACATTAATATACTTGGGTTCCAGAGAGAAGGCTCAGTGAGTAAAGGCACTTGATGCACAAACCTAATAATCTAAAATTAACCCCTGAGGGTTTTGATCCTACTTCAAGTTCTGGCTTTGTGGGAGCCTAGCCAGTTTGGATGTTCACCTTCCTAGACATGGACGGAGGGGGGAGCACCTTGGACTTTCCACAGGACAGGGAACCCTGACTGCTCTTTGGACTGGAGAGGGAGGGGGAGAGGAGTGGGGGGAGGGGGAGAAGGGTGGGAGGAGGGGGAGGGAAATGGGAGGCTGGGAGGAGGCGGAAACTTTTTTTTCTTTTCTTTTTCTCAATAAAAAATTAAAAAAAAGAATATTAATAAAAAGTTCCCACTTTTAAAAAAAATAAAATAAAATTAACCCCTGAGACTCAAGGAAGTCAGTTTTTGTCTTTCACCTTTGTTGGTTCCAGGGGTTCAATGCAGATCACCAGGTTTGTGCAGCAAAAGCATACACACCTAGGAAAAGTGTTGAAAAACTGAGGAAAGGAAGCTTCTAGCAAGTAGTCAGGGAAAAAGATCCTTTGAAATAATCATTGTGTAAACAATAGTACAATTCATGTCAAAAATAAGCCAAGGTGGTATAAAATTTATATGACCAAAGAAAACAGTTGTCTGTCTAGACTTGTCTGCCCTTAAAACATATTCCCAAATAGTAGGGTGAAGACATAGCAAGAGACAAAGGACACTTCATCACCAGTAGATCCTCACTAAAGGAGACTAGGATCCGTTGGGGAAAGGAACATGGCATGGTAAGTCTAAAGAATCAGAAGAGATTCAATGGCTGGTATCAATGAGAACAGTTACGTGACATTTAAAACTTGCAGAGTTAAAATGTATTAAAAAAAAATAGCATCTAAATCGAGTACAAGTAAATTAGGGCTCTAAGTCTTTCTAACCTTGAAAGAGGTGAAGGCATTATGGCAAAAGTTAAAAATGCATGCTCTAATTTTCATTGTATACTAAAGCAAATAAAAGCTAGGTATGTGTATGTGTGTGTGTGTTTGTGTGTCTGTGTGTGTAGAAAAATAAACAAAGGGAGAGACACACAAAGAAATTATTAATTCAAAAGAAGTCAAGGAGATAACAATACAAAAAGCAGAAAACATAGTATACTATGATATGTCATATAACTATATGTTATAATTTCAAGTGCAATACTAATTACATTAATTGCACATTCACCTGCTTGAAAAACATATTTAAAATATTGAACAACAGAAATCTTAACACTAAGTCACTCAATACAAATTTAAATAAGCTGTGAGCTGTATTGATATGAAAATATAACTTAAAGACAAAAACTACAGCTATTACTATCATTTCATAATAATAAATGTGAAATACATCAGTAAGATATGCCATTTCAAACATGCACACATCTATTAATGTCATCTCAAGATACCAAAAAATGTTTTAAAGATTAAAAGATAAAGCATAAACATGTCATCGGTCCTTCAGTGGAAACTGATATAGAGATTTCAATCCTAACCTCACAATCACAGAATCAGAACTAATTGACAAACATAGAACACTTAATAATCACAAAATAAGGCATCTATTCAAATGTGCACTGAATTTTTATAAAAACTAATCATATCTTATGTTCTGAAAAGGGCCCCAAGAAATTTCAAAGATTGTGTTCAACCTGTTCAATAGATAACTAGAAAGACTTGTGCAACGAATGGCTTTCTCTAGTTCAAGGTCACTTACGTTCACAGCCTTTGGAAGGCGTCCACGTCAGATTCTCTTGACATGTCACGATCTGGGGCTCCATGAGAACCGGTCGGTAGCCAGGCTTGCACCGGTATTTCAATTTGGTCCCAATCTCAAATATTTCAAAATTTCTTAAGGGAAACTTATTGCCCTCCCAGGAAGCATAGGGAATATCTGGTACGTCAGTACAACCATCTGGCCATGAAAAACATTATGAAGAATGTTATTGGAACTGGCAAAGAGAGCCATGAAAATGGGATTTAAGATGGCTGTCACAGCTTTACTTAGCAAGAGTAACTTATTGTGATGTGTTTGTGATTCAGAACAAACTTCTTTGGTTTCCCTTTAAACATAATAATTTTATTCAGAACAGTTGTTTACAGTGTATTAAAAGTAACCAGTGATTAAAGGGTTAACAGACAAAGTTTTCTGCCTTTCTTGGGAAAATTTATAATCTAAAACCTTAGTTAGTGGGAAAATTTAGGATCTAAAATCACCTAACCGCTCCCTTACAACTAGAACTACAAATGTAATTTGAGTGTAATTCTCTCTTACCAGGTTGGTAAATTTTATTTTTAGTATCTCATGATGTTAAAACAAAACAAAACAAAATAAAACCAGAAAGTTGGATGTTAGGAGGATGTAAGAACAAGGAAATGGTTAGAGAAGGAGCATGAAAAGACCGTCCTGAGCCAGAATCAGAAAGCCCAAGCAAAGGGTGGAGGGTCCATGCTGCAGAAACTGAGGCTGAGTTGGAGTTCGTTAGGAGGAATAAAGGTCATTTTGGTTTGATCACTGTGATCGACAAACACTAGTCTAGGGGATCCGACCCAGTTCAATCAAGATTACTTCCTGGGAAATCGTCAAATTTGAGATCTACGGAAAATTGTCTGGGCTTTGTGTCTGAGCTATTTCTAAATGCCACACAAAGGTTATTGAATTTTTTTAAAGAGTTGAGCTGTGCCTTCATAATATTTAGGTGAATTTTTATATGTCATTCTACAGGGTAAAACACCTGCTGCATAGCCTTTGCCTGATGGACAGCAGAAAGTTTTATTTACAGAATCAACCCTCCCTGGGACATTCATCTATACATCTGCTTATCAAACTTCCTGTATTACTTGGTACAGACAATTAGATTAGGTCTCTTCTATATTTAATTCTAAATACTTCTTTCCTTCGTTGATCACTTCTTTAGGATGTATTGAGTTCTGGATTATTCTAATTTTTAAATTTCACATATAAAATGTTATTTGAAATGAAGAGGACAAAAAAAAATCACACCAGGTCATGATGATTAATAGATTCATATGATCCAGGAATTTCTTCCTCAATGGTTCTGGTATCGTTTCTCTTCCTGAAGACTTTCCTGGTTTCTCAGCCTCAGTCATGAGGGCTGGGGTCAGCCCCTGGCCATGTGAGAGGTAAGATAACAGTGCTATGCACAGAAAAATGTGATGTCACCAGTAAGAGGCCACATCTATGCCAAAGCTCCAACAAGCTCTACCTATGCAGGTAGAATGTCTGTAACAGGCATCTATAGGAGTTACAACATTACAGATCCAAAGCCAAAGTTATTCTGGGATGAATATTTTAGCCCTTTTAAAAACATTTCTCAGGCTATTGCCTTCCTCTGTGTGTGACAGCATTCTTGTGATTGGGGCTCTAAAACTACTTAATAACATTAACTTTAGACACATCGGGAACAAGCCCAATCATACTAAAGCCTGCCTTTATCCTCTGATGCCTTCTCAACAGTCTTTCCTAACCTACCTTAAAATATCAAAAATATACCGTTCACCAAACTATGTAGCTCATCTTGTCTTATCAAATTCATTTTAAAAATGGATTTCAAAGCCTTCATAGACCCTGGACGTGGTATCCTTATGTTCGTATCCTCTGTATTCTGCCTGTTGACTCATTTACCCGAACTACTGTTTGACACACTACACAGACTTTAATGGGCCATGTCTTCCTGATGCATGAGTCTAGCAGATGTCAGCCTCTGCCCCAAAGCCCACCCCCGACTACCAGCTCGATGGAGGAGGCTACAATCCAGTCCTCTGTTTCTAGTCAGCTTGAGGAAGCCAGAGACTCAAATTTGATGCCCATTATCCATTACTATTCATGTCTCCTCCTCTGATTTCTTTATGTATAAATTCATTCTTTTTGGAAATGTTATCTCATGGCCTGCTCCCATGATCCCACAGTCTGAGAAATCAGCCTTACCCTCCTCCATCTGTGGCACCTTTCTTCTTAGGAGTTCAGAGACCGTGTAGTGCTATGATTTTACAACTCCTAATTTTTGGTCCTAAGCAGTGCCTGGCTCCTCCATGCTCCTTGTCATATAAAAGGTCCCAGACTAAATCACAAGGTGTACAACTTCCCACAGAAACCCTAGGACTTGTAAAAAAAAATCATCTGTGCCTTGCTGTTCCATCCCTCTCATTGCAGCTCTCTCTCTCCATCCACATCTGTCTGTCTATCTATCTATCTATCTATCTATCTATCTATCTATCTATCTATCTATCTA
>JABTXL010005416.1:232926-270770 GCA_025134845.1 Neodon shergylaensis
CTATCTATCTATCTATCTATCTATCTATCTATCTATCTATCTATCTACCTACCTATCTATCTATCTATCTATCTATCTCTATCCATCCATCCATCTCTATATATCTCTATCATCCATCCATCTATTTTTTATCTGTCTACCTATCTATTTATTATTTATCTCTATCATATATCTAGCATCTATCTATCCACCCATCTCTCTCTATCATCTGTCTGTCTCTATAATCTATCCCTATCATCTATCTTTCTATATACTTATCATCTACCTATCTATCTCTACATCTCTATTATCATCTATCATCTATCACTGTTTCTTCCTCTCTCTCTTTGTCTCTCTATCTCTCTGTCTCTCTGTCTGTCTCTCTCTCTCTGTAACTCTCTCTCTCTCACACACACACACACACACACACACATTTTACACTATTCCTCTTAAAGAAGCCGCTCTCTAGTTTTAATGGGGAAAACCTTTCTGTCCCTTAAGGTCCTGCCATACTGTTTTTAAATAAGTATACTGTCCCTCTCTAATGCTCTCTCCCCTAAAGTCCCTTTCTCTTAATAAAGCTGATGCCTGAAGTGCAATCATGGTCAACGCCACAGTTCAACAGATCCCTAGTTCCATACCTTCTAAAGGGCTGGGGATGCATTCCTACAGCATCCAAGGCAGTAACAGAGGTTTCCCATTTTGATGGAACTGGACTACCAGAGGGAACAACCAGCATGATTTATGCCCTTCTGTTTCTATAATAACTTCATGGAACTATTGCTTCATTAGAACATGGGATTTGAGGAAACCAACATCTGTGTTCTCAGGCCATGGTCACTCATAGACAGCCCTAGAATAAACCGTCATCTGCATTCCTTTGAGATGAGAGCTGTTTCTTTCGTTAACACCTTCCAGAAAGTGGGTTTTGGGGATTAAACACCGTTCATTATTTTTGGAGGCAAGCACATTTACCCACTGAGCCATCCTGCTGGCACATCCTACAGGAAGATTCTTATAGCAATTACTTAATTCATATTACCAGTGGACTCAGGACATGAAAACTATGTAATACACATGTTAAATAACAGTAAAATATTACTGACAAGAATGTCTTCCTTTTAACAAAAAAAGAAGTCCCCCCCCCCTTGGAATCTGTGGCTGATGACAGATGATTTCTAGAGAAGCACAGGAAAAGACATCTAGGCTGTGAAAGAGAAATGATAGTTGAGAGGTGGCAAGGGGGGAGGGGAGAGTTACAGTTCCCGGAAAAGTGGTTGACCCAGTTCTCACCTTAAAAGAAATAAAAGACAGTTCCTCTCTGGAGCCCAGTATGGGTGAGCATGCCCTGAGAACACAGACTCAGGCCTCCCCATACACCATGCTCCACTATGGAAGTGGTTACAGGAGATTTTGTCAGTGACCAAACAAAGAAAAGTCATAAATGAATGTACTTACCAAACATGCTGGTGGGGCCACAGGTAGATGATTACAGCGGGAAAACTATGCTGTGGACTTTATATAATATCCGATGCAATTCTTAAACTCTAAATTCATGAAAGCTAGCTGTTTGCTAAGGATACTAAGTTTCTGATAGTCACAAGAATGCTAAGTCAGACATAGGTTGGGCAATGGATGACTTTCAAAGGACTAAAGATAGCCCAAGATAATATGGCTCTGGTCTATAACATTTTAACTCAGTTCATAATATAAGTTTATGTCAGATACATGCAAGGAACACGTTTAAAAATTATATCCTCTTTAGGCACCTAAAAAAGAACTGAGAGCCCACCCTGCTAGTTATTGTGATAGAGTTGATTTTCTCAATTAAAAAAAAAGTTTAGAAATTTCTAAATATTGAAGCCTAGACTCCAAGTCTTCAAATCTTTCCCATATTGTGGTGTATGGTGTTGTTTCCAGAATGTCTTGGTGGGAGATCACCAGCCTATAGTGGTGGCACAGGTCAGGGAGTGACAGAGCATCAGACACCTGCCCCTCACTGCAGAGGACAAACACCACCCCACATCGCAGTCCCCACCCAGCCAGATCCTGTCATTTCTGCCACCTATGCCTCCCTATTCTCTCCATACCACCGCAGGGATGCAACAGAAGTCCCTTCTCTTTTAGGTGATGGTGACAGATGTCTGTCAGCCACATTCTGTCCCACTTCCAACTGTCCCTGTCGTGTCTTCCCTTCACCTTCAGAGAGTGGGCTCTACAGAGGTGCTTTGCGGATGACCTAACACAACCCCACTTCTGACTTCACGCCCCATGGTGGAACTAGAGCAGAACATACAGAGGTGGTAGTGAGGAAGCTATTGACACGCTCAAGTACAAGGTCACAAGACTCTGGCTGGAGACTCCAGCTGCTGTTCCTGGGTCCCCTCCCCAGCTGCATGTGATCTTGCAGATAGAGGATATAGGAAGTGAACGATTAATTGAAAACAGCACTGCATGATCCGGCTTCCACGAGGCTGCCATTCAGAATGGGGTGGGACTTGGTCGCCATACAGCTGTTATGGGGCCAACGGCCCTCTCTGGGTAACTTCTTCTCAAGGCTCTGTAGCCACTCTGTAAGCATGCCTAGTAAGCTCCTATTGGTTCCACCGAGTTGAATGTTGGTGAAGTCACATTTTGTTATGTCCATTGGTGCCCATCTGTCTGTACAACTCTGTGACACACCAGGCGTCTCCTCATCTGCTTCTTGCCAACACTTGTAGTCTCAGCTTCTGTCTGTTCTCCTTCTGCAGTGTTTTATTTTTGTATTATTTACTGTTGTATTTGGTTGTGCAAGTTTTGCCATCGAGGCCTGAGGATCATCTAAAGAAGGCTGGTTACTATGTAAATGTGAGCTTGTGTAAGAAGTTTCCCTGGGTTAGCAATGTAGTAATAGAGGTTCTGCAGAAATCTTTTTCTGTAAAATGTACAGGACTGTAATGTAGATTATTATCATATAATCTATATCATTCTAATGAATGTAACATCATGGCTGAACAAATGAATTGCCTCATTATTCCAATCATTACTTTATATTTAATTGCTGTCACTACCCCCATATACGTTTCTTATTCTTATAAATAAACAAGAACAGCTGAGTGTAGGATTCACCCAGGACTTACTTTGACAGGCGGGAGGGCTTGGGCTCCAAACACCTACTGTTTTGTTGACCACAGAGCAGACTATGGAGGCATTTCCAAGGAGCATGAAGTTGGGGTCACAGCTGTAGGTGACGGAGGAGCCAAATGTGTAAAGATCGTCATCCCGGCCGCTGTGTTTCCCATTGCTGATGTCTGGAGGGGACTCACACGTGACAACTTAGATGAGTAAGGAGAGAGAAAGGAGTGATCAGGAAAGGTTTCACTGTACATCCAAAAGTCTGTCAATTGCAAATGGCGGTCAGGGAGGCCACAGAGACACAGCAGTTAGTATATAATGCGGTGTAAGTGTCGAGTCATCTTACCAGAAAAAAAAGTCTTTACTTACTTACACATTCTGGGAGAGGATCACTCCAGTCAACTCCTTTACCTTGGACCACACACCGACTAGTTGCTGAGCCAATCAACAGGTATCTGAAAGACGGGTCAAAGGTTTATCTGGAATCTTTAGTTTACTCTAGACTCAAGGTTTTGAACAAATACAAATTTATCCGTCATTTTAAAATAAAGCAATGGATGTTCTATTGATCGCTAATCACCATCAGAGCCATCTCGAGGCTCCTCAGTTTCATCATACGGAACAAGGGTTCATCTTCTCATACTAAAACTCCTTTCACCTATTTGTGACACTGACTAAGTTTTCTAAGTGTTTATAATGCAGCCAATGAAAAGACCACATGTCAGTTTTGCTGCTAGAATTTGTTTTTAAACGAAGTACAACTAGCTAGAAACTTAAAATATTTGAAATTTTCCCACGCATTAGAACATAATTTGTTCTCAGAGCATAGTTTGATGTGCATTCCTTCACAGTTTCATTAAACTGTAGTGAAAGAAATAACAAAAAGCTCCATCCATGCATCAGGAATTTAAAACTCGCCATAACTATCTTGTGACTTCTCTTTTGTCAGAGAATTTTATGTTTTCTTTAAGAGTACCCTGGTTCTCACCAGGTGTCCTGTACACTGGACTCCATGCAAGGCAGAACAGAGCAAGGGCCCTGGAGAAGGTAGGTGCAGGGTGGGGGACTCTTTAGCAAGTTCTCTGGAGGAGGAAGGAAGGAGAGTTCTTTTGTAATCAATGGTCCAGTCTCAGTATGGTCTGGGATGTGGCCAGAGGCCATTGTCCTCTTCACTCTGCCACCTTGATAAAAATGTAGTGTCCCTCACTTTCTTGTGTGAGCCTGGCCATTAGAGGAGGTTGCAGGCCCTCAAGTGCATGCTCAGGCTGTTGCCTGTCTGTCAGGTTCAGGAGCTTTCCTGAGGAGCCCTTACCCTTCCTACAGGATCACATGTTCTGGTGTCCCAGGAGCTCATGCAAATGTTCATGGGGGCAGTATTGACCAGGCTGCCATCCAAGTTGAAGGCCAGCCTACTGATGGTATCTGTGTAGCCTGCACCTAAAATCTTAATACTTTGCTTATCATTCGTTTAAGAACAAGCTGCAAATCAAATGGTGTATAATAGATACATAGTTCAGTTATGCTTGCTAAATATTTCCTTTGTAATACATGAACAAAACATATCACTGATATAAACTATTTTGACAGACGATTCGAATTTTCTTATTTTGAAGTTTCACATACCCTTATAAACCATTTACTTTATAGTTGTTATCACATCATGTTTGCTCTGGACAATTCCTACTCCTTTAAGACATTGAAAATGTCCATTTGCCCTGAATATCAATGAAATTTTATGAACAAAATATTATCCACCAGCAAGGAGAACTGCTTTGAAAGAAAAGTATACTATGACTAAATGGGTTTATTTTGAGGATAAGGTGGAGGTTTAAAAGTAGGAAAGAGTAGATGTCAGTGTGGCGATTTCTCAGAAAATTAGAAAACAACCTTCCTCAAGACCCAGCAATACCACTTTTGGGTATATATCCAAAGGATGCTCAATCGTGCCACAAGGAAATGTGCTCAACTATGTTTATAACAGCTTTGTTTGTCATAGCCAGGACCTGGACCTAATGCCCCTTGACCAAAGAATGGAAAAGGAAAATGTGGTACATTTACACAATGGAGTACTACACAGCAGAAAAAAATAACGATATCTTGAAATTTGCAGGAAAATGGATGGAGCTAGAAAACATTATTTTGAGTGAGGTAACCCAGACACAGAAAAGACAATTATCACATGTACCCACTCATAGGTGTTTTTTTTAAACATAAAGCAAAGAAAACCAGCCTACAAACCACAATCCCAGAGAAGTTAGACAACAATGAGGACACTAAGAGAGACATATAGATCTAATCTACATGGGAAGTAGAAAAAGACAAGATCTCCTGAGTAAATTGGGAGCATGGGGACCTTGGGGGAGGTTTGAAGTAGGGAGCAGAGAAAAATGTAGAGCTCAATAAAAATCAATTAAAAAAAAAGTAGAAAAGAGAATTCTGTATTACAGTATCACAACTAAATGTACAGGCCTGTCCCTCATCGTCACATGGTGCAGGCAACTATTGGTGAGTTTGTATAAAGAAGCAATTATGATTCATGAGGATAAGAGCTTTAAACCAACAAGATTAAGGTCTTTATAAGAAGGCAAGACAATAAACATGTGAAAAAATGTCCAGGATCACTAGCAATCAGAGAAATGCAAATTGAACCTACACTGAGATTTCATCTCTTCCCAGTCAGAAGGGGTATCATCAAGAAAAGAAATAAAACCAATGTGGATGAAGATGCAAAGTATAAAAGACCTTAATACATCAGTGGGAACATCAGCTGCCCCAACCACCATGACAATCAGTGTGGACAATTCCTCAAACTATCACACGACCCACCTGTATCACTACTGGGTATTTACCCAAAAGTCTCCAAGTCAACATACAGTGATATTTTTACATCAATGTCTAGAGCATCACTATTCATAACAATTAAGATATAGAACCAGCATAGGTATCTGAAAACTGCAGAATAGATAAATAAAAAAGAATTATGTGTACTTAATACAAGTTTTTCAGCAATAAAGAATAATTAGTCTTTATAATTAGTCTTTATAATAATGAATTAGTCTAATAAAGACTAGTTAATTTTCAGGAAAATGAAATGCAATCAGAGATGATCAGATTGAATGAATTAGGTCAGGCTTAGCAAGACAAATATTACAAATTTTCTCTGTCAATTACCTATAATGTTTGGGGGTTTGTGGCACCCCACTAACCAATACTTGAAAGGAGTTAAATTATTCTGGGCTGATAATTTGTTAGCCTATAGTGCCTAGTAGGGGCATTGTCACCCTGTCATAGGGAAACTCCTTTTAAACTTTTTTAACGTGTGTGTACATTTCAAGAAGCATTCTATCCCCTTTATGTAGAGAAATCTTTTTAAATTATTCTGAAACACATACAAACACAAACAAAAAATTAGGCTAGAAAAATGGACGTAGCTAACTTTTGACTACAAAATCTGAACATCACAATGTATTTATTCTTCAAAAGAAGAAAGCAACCAATTTAAAAGTTATATAGAAAAGAGAGCAAGTAAATTATTTCTAAAGGAATACTGACAAATATCATGCAGTAAAACTTAAAAGATGGGATACTAAACCCAGCAAAAGACACACAAAAGGAAAAAAAAAAAACAAAAACAAAAAAAAAAACACACAAAAGAATCTAGGGACCAATTCCCTTGTTGGACTTAGGTGAAATTCCCTCAATAAAACATTCATAAATGAAATTGAAAACACATTAAATATCCAACAGCACGGCCACATTGGTTTCATTTCAGGAACTAAAGGCTGGTTCAACATATACAAATCAATAAATGCAATTAAATACAGAAGGGAACCAAGAACAGAAATCATACGATTGTCTCAAAAGATGCTAAAAATGTTCTTGACTTTCCTTCATAATAAAAACCTCAAAAGAAACTAAAAATACAAAGAGCATATTTCAGTGAATGAAGTCTATGTGTGGGAAATCTGTAGCCAACAGCTTACTAAAAGGGAGAAAACCAAAAGCATGTCTTTTAAAACCAAAGGCAAGACAAAAGAATACCCCCTTCACTATTACTCAATGTGGTGCTTAAAGTCCTAGCTACAGCAACAACTCAAGACAAGGAAATAAAAGGGACATGAACCAAACAAATGAAGACATTTCCCTGTTTGCAGATGGCATGATCTTGTACCACCAACTCTAACCAGAGAACGCCTAGACCTAACCAGAACTTTCAGTAAGCAGCAGAATGCAAAATTAGATTACAAAACCCAGGAGGTTTCCTATAGACAAATGATAAAGTTGTCAGGGAAGAAATTCTATTCACTACATGCTTTTGTTGTTATTGTTGTTTTGTTTTTGTTTTGTTTTGTTGTAGTCCTAGGAATAAGCTTATCTGAGGAAATAAAAGGCCAGTGGGATAAAATTTTGAAAACGATGAAGAAAGAAATTGAGGATGAACCAACAATGTAAAGGCCTCCCATGCTCATGGGCTGGCAAAATTAATACTGTTGAAATGGTAAATATACTTACAAGTATGTGGTGATTTAAATGAGAATAGCACCTATAGGATCCCAAATGTTTGAATGATTGATCCCCAGTTGGGAGAATTGTTTGGGCAGTATTAGGAAGTGTAGCTTTGCTGGGTGGGGGGATGCCGTTCTCAGCTGGGTCCTTCTGCCTTGTGTTTGAAGATCAAGATGTGAGCTTTTGGCTACTGCTCTAACACCATGCCTGCCTGCCTGCTGTCAACCTTCCTGACAGGGGATGGACATGGACTCATCCTTTGAAACTGTAAGCCCTCAATAAACTCTTTCTTCTTACGTGGCCTTGGCCATGGTGTCTTATCAGAGCAATGGGAAAGGAGGATGTGATTCCCATTAAAAACCTTATTCATCATAGAAATAGACAAATAGGAAAATTCACATGGAAACACAAAAAGCCAAGCAGTCAACACCATCCTAAACAAAAAGAGAGTTCTAGGGGTGTCACAATAACTGATCTCAGAGCCAAGGTAATAAAGTAAGAATGGGGTAGTACACACATAAACCCACACAGCTTCAGCTGCTCAATGTTTGACAGTGCTGAGAAAAAGGAAAAAAGCATGCATTGGAGAAAAGACAGGTTCTTCAACAAACGGTGCTAGGGAAATTGTGTCCCCATTTACAGAAGAATGAAACTAGATCCCTACTCACTCTGTATGAAATCCAAGAAATGGAAAACGTGGAACCCTTAAACTGGTAGGGCAAACAGGTAAAACACACTTCAAGATATGAGAATAGACAAAAGATTTTTGCAAAATTACTCTAATGACTCATAAAACAGTCCCACAAATTGATCAATGGGATTGCATGAAGTTAAAAAGTGCTGTACAGTGACGGCAGTATAGTACAGACAGCAGACTGAAGAGAGGGTGTGAGAGAATCTCAGGCAATTGTACATTCAATAGGGGATTCAAATCCATAAATGGGCAAATAAATTCATCTTCAAAGGATAAAATACAAATAATCAGTAGCTATTAGAGCTTGTTCCACATGCTTAGCCATCGAGAAATACCAATTAAAACTACACTAAGATTCCATCCCATCCTAATGAGAATAACTATTATAGTGAGGAAGTGTGTGTGTTCAAATAATTGAGTTTTAATCAGTCCTAATGATTGGAATTATTTCAATTGCAGGAAATTAGATTGAAATGAAAAACGTTATAGTAAGCAATATGCAAATTAAGCCTCAGAAACACAAATATCTCATATATATGTTTTTTTGCATGTAAGTGATAGTAGGAGGAAGAGTAGGAGCAAATGAATGTGAAAACAAGAATTATAAAAATAAAAACAAGAAACTTGTTGTATGAATATATAAACACACTAAAATTGTTGAATAAGAAGCCTCTAAGTAGGCCCAGATATATCTTAAAGTTAAGATATTGTCTTAAAAGATTTCATTTTATATTATTAAAATAAATGTTTACTTTTAGAAAACATTTTATTTATTTATCTGTGGGGGATCATGCATTATCTTGGGATAAGAGGACAACTTGCAGGAATAAGCTCTGTCCTTATATCATGTTGGTTCTGTAGACATATTAGAAAAAGATATCGATACAAATATACATGAAAATATCACAAAATCTATTACTTTTAGGGAGTGTAACTCCATAACATCAACTTCTCCAAAAATTATCATCATAAAATTAAATGTAAAATATAAACCTATAGAATGTTTAGGAAAAACGAGAAACATATGGAGAGCCACAAGTACACCTTTGGACCCAGAAGATAGTGGACCAAAGCTCTGTTTTGCAGCTCTGGGTGGGAGTGGCAGACCCCTGAGTTACATGGTACTTTTTGTCCATGTGGTGCCGGAAGCACCCCTGGTTTCCTGTGCAAGGTTCTCAGTACAGCTCAAAAGACAGGCAGTCTATGCCTTAGGACCTACTGGGTAAGGTAGATCTGAGGGAAGAATTCAAAATTGACACCAAAATACTGTTTCATGAGAGAAACATTGCTGAACTAGATCTCAACAAAATTGAAATCCCTTTCTTTGTAAAAGATCTTGTAAAAAGGATGGGGGGAAACCTCATAATCTGGAAGGAAACTTCAAAATTTACATAGTAAATTCTGGAATATGAAAAGAATTCTAAGCATAAAAAGAAAGCATCAAACAATCCCATTGGAAAATGGGAGAGAGAGATAGCCAGATACTTTACTGAAATATTCCCATGGGATGTAGCAGAGGAAAACAAGACCATTACCTCCTACAGAAATGCACATTTAAAGCTGTATGACATTTGTAACAATAAAATGCCATGGCACCAACAAATGCTGGTGTGGATAATAATGGTGACTTAAAAATTAAACACTATATTGTTAACCTAGTAATTGCATTCAAGAGATAGAACACCCAAGTTCAAACCAAAAATAAACAAATATATGTATGAATGGTTACAAAACTTTCTTCATTGAGGGAAACAAACAGTCAAGTGTCCATCAATGGTCGGGTAGTGATACCCCTTCTAGGCTGTGGAATACTACCTCCGCAGCAGGACAGGGGAAGTGTGCGTGCATAAAATAACCTTGGTGGGTGTCCAGAAAATTAGCCTCCATACTAAAAGCAACCTCGAAAGGTTATATACTATGTGATTCTATGCATAGAACACTCTTTAAATGATGCAATTGCAGACAGGGACATCAGCAGATGGCAGAAGTGAGGAAAAAGGGGAGAAGGGAGGGTGAGTGTTGGAGACAAGGGGCTAACAGTTATGACATAGCCATCCATCCCTTGACTGTGGCAATGGTTACACAAGTGCACACATTTGTCAGAAGTTATAAGCCATGTTCTCCCAGAAACGTGCATATAAAGGAGGTGGACTCAATGTGTCCAACAGATTAGACAAATGTTTATTTTCCTGTTGGGAATGTAAATTTGGGAGGCAGTGAAAACAGTATATGAAAATTTTGTACTGTCATTTCTTATAAACAAATGGTTTGAGTGAATGAGTGTTTGGCTTTATCACCTTAATAAGCAAACATCCTAAACTTGGATGAAATGTTCACTCTGAGAAGTGAACTGGAATCTTGTCTTATAAATAGACATTGAATTTTGTTATAAAAATGTTAAGCCAAGATTTATCCAATGTCAGTGTGTCTTTTGTGTAGAAACAGTGGTTCTCAACCTCCCTAACGCTGCAAACTTTAATACAGTTCCTCATATTGCGCTGACCCTCAAACACCAAATTATTTCCTTTGTTACTTCATAACCTTAATTTTGTTACTGTTATGAATCATAATGTAAATATCGGTGCTTTCAAATGGCCTTAGGCAACCCCTGTAAAAGGGTTGTTCTGCCCCCAAAGGGGTAACGTCCCATGGGTTAAGAACCACTGGTTTAGAACAACCATCTCATTCTGGGAATGTAACCTTCAGAAGTGTGTGTGTGTGTGTGTGCGTGTGTGTGTGTGTAAGTGTGATGCCATATCTAGAGAAAAGTGAATCTGAGAACAGTATGTAATAACATGAGATTGGAAATGCACGGACGTCTGTTTTCAGGGACCATTGATTAAATTGTGATAAGACTTCATCTGCTACAGTATGGCTATGAGATATCTCCCAAAGACTCAGATGTTGAAGGTGTGGTCCTGAGCTGGTCGATCTACTAGGAGAGATGGACAATTTAGAATCTAATGGGGGTATATAGGCCCGTAGTGCCAGGCCCTTGAAGGATATGTGAACACCTAGTCCCTTCTCACACCATGGGGTGACCAGTTTTCTGCACACACCCAGCACACCATGATGATGATGCCTAGAGACTATAAACTGAAGCCTCTAGAGTCAAGGCCAAACAGCTCTTTCCTCCTTTTAAACTGTTAATCACAGTTTTTTGTCACAACAATAGAAACTCACGCACTACACACAAGCAAACACAATACAAACAGGGAATGAGCAAACAGTGGGAACAGGAGAAGCAAGTATCTCGGGTATATATTTAGCTTCATAATATGCGTTATGGCTTAATAAATATTTCATTCTTGTGGTTCTGGAGGCTGGAAGCTTAGGAGCTGGGGCTGAGTTTTAGTGGCTTCCCAGGTTGCAAAAAAGATACAGAGGAAAACAGCTCTCACATACATCTTTTTTTAAGCAGGGAGGGGGGCCTGGGACTCATCTCCAGAAACCTTGCAAATGAAGATATGGATGTGGGTAAGTCAAGTCACATTCAGCACAAAGCAATGCAGTTAAGAGGGGAGAAACCAAAGTTCAAAACAGCATGTAAAGTCAAGTAACAGTGTATAAAAGTGGCGAAAAGTATTTGTCCTCAGTTGTGTTCATGTAATAAATACTGAACAGACAATCACAAACTAGCCAAAGTCATTTCTTGTCAGGAGACAGAGAAGAAAGGATAAATACCACTGAGTTGAAGCAAGAACTTTCTAGATGTATACACTTATGCCTTAGAAAACTAATTAAAAACATTGCTTCCAACTTGCCTTACTCTCACTTACCCCTTTGCACAGCTGAAACCTACGGTCGAACCTAAGAAAAGATCAGTCGTGATTTCTACGTTCCCATTGGCCAACTCGCCCGGGTTTCTGCACCGTTTCTCTGGAGGAAAATTAAGCTGGTGATTAGTGGTTTGAAATACTCACAAGATATAAAATTAGGGGAAAGGGAGGACTTAGTTTTGGACATCAGTGTTGGGTTTTGTCATAGAACTAGAAACAGGGTGAGCAAAGGACTCAGCTCTGTCACTCTCAGGCATACACCCCACACACTTTCCTATCTTCCTGCAGAGATACAGTCACAACCGCATTCACTGTCTCTCTATGCACAGCAGCAAGGAAGCGGAATCAACCCTGACATCCATCAGCTGCTGAAAGGATAATCAAAGTGTGGTACATATACACCACGGAATATTACTCAGCTGTAGAGAAAAACAAAGTGATGAGATTTGCAGTTAAACGTGTGGAACTGGGAAAAATCCTACCGAGTGAAGTTTGCCAAGTCTCCTCCCCCCAAAAAACAAAACATGTCTTCTCTCAAATGCATGTGCTAGCATCAAATCTGCTCTCATGTGTGTTTAGTCCAAGTACATGTGGAAGCCAGGAAACCAGAAACAGGCCACCGAGAGATGGATTTAGGGAGGATGATAGTAGAATACAGGTGATGAAAGAAGGGGGAAATAATAGGGACAGAAAGATCCCAGTGGCTAGTGAGTGATGGGAGTGGGGAAGTCAAGGGGAGGGTTAACCAAAGTGAAGAGTGCATGGAGGAATTACACGGGTAACTATGACCTTGCAACCCAAGTAAAAATATAATAAAAGAAAATAGTATAACACATGCTAGGGAAAGAACAGATATTCTGGGAGCAAATGGTTTAAGTGGAGATGGTGACCAATGGGTGAAGGAAAGAAGGGCTATGAAGTAGGTTAATCGTAACTAAGGACGTATGGAGAAGCCTTGCAAAACTCCACTAATTTGTAAGTGAACATAACTTTAAAAGAGCTTAAACAGAATTAGCCCAAGTGGGTGGGCAATCCTGCTCCCAGAACACATGGGTTATTAGGTGAACATCTCAACACCAGGCTCAGTGAAACTTCCTGTGAGTTATAGGTTAGAAAATCCCAGAGGTGTCCAAAACAATATAGGCCCACCATAACCATAGTAGGTAAGACCCTATTGCTGAAGATACCACACACATTGGCAATGGGATATAAAAGAAAGGAATCTCAAATAAAGCAGGAAACTTCTTCCCTGCTGGCTAGCTTTCAAGGTGCTATACAGAGAAGACATTGCTTCTCTTTCCCAGCACTGGGCCTGGCCTTGCAGTGGGCATGATTTGCCCACTGCTATAATAATAGCATGACTGTTAGGGGGTAACCTAGATAAAGTGGATCTGAGGTCTGCTCTCCAGAAGAGAATTCATCCCTGGTATTGTAAACTTGGTTAAAAGTCCATGGCTGGGAGAGGGTCCTAGGGTAGAATCTACTATTGTTTTTTTGCTAAATGGTCATGTTGTCAAACTGCTTTCTAAATATTTATGTTTATACCCATAAACCTGTGCTACTCTGAACTGTGATCAGAGGAGCTTTTCGTTGAAGAGGGAAGTGGTTAACACAGAGACTCGTAACTGTGTGAAGTATTGACAGTAAATGAGTGTGAGTGCCCGGCTGATGTGAAATGATGCTGTGAATATGTTTTATTACCATTGGTTAATAAAGAAGCTTCTTTGGCATAGGGAAGGGCAGACTAGAACTAAGTGGGAAAACTAAACTGATTGCTGGGAGAAAGAAGGCAGAGTCAGGGAGACGCCATGTAGCTGCCAAAAGAGAAAGACACTAGAACCTTACTGGTAGGCCACAACAGCATGGTGATACACAAACTAATAGAAATGGGTTAATTTAATATGTAAGAGCTAGCTAGAAATACACCAAAGCTATTGGCCAAACAGTGTTGTAATTAATATAGCTTCTATATGATTATTTGGGTCTGGGTGGTCGGGAAACAAACAAGTAGTCTCCATTTGTGATAGATGGAGCATTTATATCAGCCTACAAACTCACCCCTTAAAACTTAAGGGATGGTCGGGCAGTAGTGGCACACACCTTTAATCCCAGCACTCAGGAGGCAGAAGCAGGTGGATCTCTCAAAGTTCAAGACCATCCTGGTCTACAAGAGCTAGTTCCAAGATGGCCAACTCCAAAGCTACAGAGAAACCCTGTCTTGAAAAAGACTTAGGGGACATTAGCAAAAAAACGTCAGAAAGAATGTAAGAGCTGGAGGACAGGGAAGAGGACTGTGAAAGTCTATCTTCTGGACACGATAGCTATTGGACACATGAACTCATAGTAGCTATGGTGACCTGTGCAAGATTAAGCCAGTTGCCAGGCGGTGGTGGTGCACGCCTTTAATCCCAACACTTGGGAGGCAGAGGCAGGTGGATCTCTGTGAGTTTGAGGCCAGCCTGGTCTGCAAGAGCTAGTTTCCAGGACTGGCTTTAAAGCTACAGAGAAAGCTTGTCTTGAAAAACCAAAAAAAAAAAAAAAAAGATTAAAAGCCAGTTACAAATTCCAGTATGGAGTTTGGGAGGAGCTCTCTTGCTCCACCCTGACTGAGGCAGTTTATGGCTAGTGAGGCAAGGAGAACCATTTTACTCTGGGTGGTGTCCATTGGTAAGTTCTCATACATCAGTCCACACCTTACACACGTGCACATACAGATAACTGAGCTCCATGGGTTGTAGAAAAGATGAAATGAAGATGAGCGAGCTGTGGGAGGGAAATGGGAACTCTAGAGAGGAACTGGGGTGGATGTGACTCCAGGGTAGCCATATACAAAACTTGGAGAATAAAATAAATGTAGTAGGCCACTTAATTAATTTCAACTCCTGTTTCCAGATAGCACTGATGGTATATTCCAATGCTTGTTTCTTTCCCTGACTCACTGAATTGTTATTTTGAGGAAAAATAAAAACAAATATATTGCCAATTGTTATGAGACACATTGAAAAGAAAAAAAATTGTACTAGTTTAATTTGCTTTATTAAACCACTAATGTAATATAGAATATAACACATTTGGTGGGTTTTATACCTGAATATATACTTAAAATGTTTACCCTTATTCACAGTCAGAAAAAAATGGAAAATAGAATTTTAAATCCTTAGTGTTTTACAAATAGGATATGGAACACTCCCAACTTCCTTTTACCAAATAGTATAGTTCATGTTTATCTTTAAAAATATGTATTTCAATCATTTTAGTAGTGTGTGTGTGTGCACACACGTGTGTGCACGGTGTACACAACAATGTACATTGAGGCTAAGAGAAGATGGTGGAGTGTCCTAGGAATTAGAGTTAGAGGTATTAACTGGGCACCAGGCTTGTTACACCGGTGCTGGGATCCACCCCTGATCCTTTTGAAGGCTGTGCCATCTCTCCAGCCCCAGGCAATATTAATTTTTAATATAATTTTGTTCAAATTTTTTTTTCCGACTTGAGGGATTTATTACATTTCTACAAGCACTTCCTGAGAAGAGTAAGTACAGGTGAGGATCCAGGTGGATACTCACTGGCACAGAAGACAGCGTAGACCCATGAACCATTTTCATCACAAGTAAGATGGCTTGAATTGATTTTCCTGAAGCCATGACGGCAGGCGTATTTCAGAATAGTTCCAGTGGAGAAGGTTGTCCCATACAACTGGTTGATTGGAGCAGCAAATGGTAAATTCGGGGGAAGCCCACAATCACCTGGACCAAAATACAAGGGACACCACAAGCTGCATCTTGGGAGACAGACTCTCAGCATTTGAGTAGTAATGTTTACAAAGCAAAGACCGTGTTTCTTTTTCATCTTGACTCTCACTACCCCAAATCTCAAGGAACATAACTGATAATCACTGACATGTACTTTCCAACAACAATAGATGATAATGAAGAAGGCAAAGAAATTTCACCCGCTCTTTCCTATTCAGTAGTATAAGTAAACTTAATATTTTTCATTCTTTACATCTGCTTATTCAAAATATAGTCATCTATGTCATGCCAAGTAATATTTCTTGCTGACTGTGTAAGAATGTATTTCATTATGCAAGATAAGCTGTCTCGGGAAGCAGAGATGAGAAGGAAGTGTTTCATTTCTGTTCTCTTGGAGCTTTTGAATTTTGTATGAATTGTCTGCTTCAAAAATGCTTTTCTAAATTATCACAATGTGAAGACTACAATAAACCCTTAGGTAAAAAATAGTCTTGCCGGGCGATGGTGGCGCACGCCTTTAATCCCAGCACTCGGGAGGCAGAGGCAGGCAGATCTCTGTGAGTTCGAGACCAGCCTGGTCTACAGAGCTAGTTCCAGGACAGGTTCCAAAACCACAGAGAAACCCTGTCTCGAAAAACCAAAAAAAAAATAGTCTTAATCCTACTTTCCTAGTAAGAATTATTAAATAAAATACTAAATACCTTTTACATGGCCCAGTGGAATTATCTGTATTTAGTCTATATAAATAGTCAATTAAACAGTGGGGAACTTTTTTTTCTTTTTTTTATTATTTTTTGAAAAATTACCACCTCCTCCCCGTTTCCCATTTCCCTCCCCCTCCTCCCACACATCTCTCCCTTCTCCCACTCCCCTACCCCTCTCCCCCTCCCCCCCACTCCATTCCCCCTCCCTCTCGAGAATGATGAGCAGTCCAGATTCCCTGCCCTGTGGGAAGTCCAAGGTCCTCCCACTTCTATCCAGGACCAGGAAGGTGAGCATCCAAACAGGCTAGGCTCCCACACAGCCAGTTCATGTATTAGGATCGAAACCTAGTGCCATTGTCCTTGGCTTCTCATCAGCCTTCATTGTCCGCCACGTTCAGGGAGTCCGGTTTCATCCCATGCTTATTCAGTCAACAGTGGGGAACTTTTGTGGTCAGACTGACAGATAATATGTATTTATTTCTGGTCATAGTTGCTTTGAATTTAGATTATTTGTAGATATAAATAAATATTGAAAGCACCTATGAAACCATCTTTAGTCAGGATTATAGCAAATTTTCCAAAATCCCAAGACATCTAATATATTCTACAATGTAAAAAATGTGTTTCCACTAGACATTGCTTAAGGCAGGTATGTGATGGACTCATGGTGTAGTGACATCTGGCTTGTCCCTCCCTCCCCACCCTTATCCATTACTTACCAAGAACAGGAGCCATCAGAACTGTGGCCAGGGTCAGTTGGAAGAGAATTGAATGAGAGGTTCTCCAAAGCTCCAGGAAAAACCAAGCTGTCTTTATCCCCTTTCTGCCGAGGGTGGAGCTTTTGGTGAGCGGATGCGAAGCTCTTGGAGAGCCCATGATCTGATGCCTTTCCAGCATGCTTCTACCAGGAAAACTCATAGTCATTGGTCGGACGCTGAAAATAACATAGGAACTGTCTTCAAAGGAACTGTAACTGAGTCTACAAGAAAACATATTGAATACAAATATTTACAACACACAGCAGCTTCTATTGTCATAATATACCCCAGGAACTTATTCAGAAGACCAGTTAATTCTATATGGAGAGAGAAGTGTAAGGAAGGCTTCTGGAAGCAGCTCCCTATGTGGTAAGTGTTGCTCTCAAATCTAAAGTGGTGGATCCAGAATACTTTATTTTAAAATGGAAACCAAGTGTAGACATAGTAGTAACAGAGAGAAATTGGAGGCATCTCTAGGACAATGTGGCCATCACTTTGATGAGTTAGAAGGTAGGAATTTTAATAGGAAGGTGTTGGTTGTTTGTTAAAAACAGAGAGAGACATATTAGAAGTAGATTTGCCTGGGTTATCAGTCCCAAGATTTTGAGTTTGTCCTCAGTGAACAGACAAACCTTTCTGTTGGTTTTGAGTGACTGTTCTCAAATTAATAAATGTAAAAAGTAATAAAGATAAGGGCAAAAGTTAAGAAACTAGAAATAAAAAAAACAACACAAAGATCAGTGGCATGGAGATGGTCAACCAGCTAGAGATAGGGAGGAGAGAGGAAGACTGAGAGAGACATAAACACAAAGAGAGAGAAAGAACCCAAATTAACAAAATTAGAGATGAAAAAGCAAACATTACTAATGTGAAATTCAGAGATTAATTGGACACACTTTGAAAACTTTAAAATACTGAAGAAGACACTACACTATGGAAAGATCTCACCTCTCATAGGTCAGCAGAATCAATATTGTGAAAATGGTAGATGAGCAACAAATTGGAAAATCTACAAAACATAGGTACATTTCTAGCTACTGAATGACGAGAACATAAGTAATACAAGCAGACCTTTATTAATCATTAAGAGTAAAGCTAATAAGAAGTCTCCCAAGTGAAAAGAAGCATGGGCCTGAATGATTTCTACCTTTATCCTTAAAGAAGCATTGGCACCAGTGATCCTCAAATTATACTATAACATAGAAATGGAAAGGAAACTATGGAATTCATTTTATAGATCTAGGATTACACTGACACCAAAACCTGATAAAGAGATGTAGGGACAGACGATAAAATTATAGCTCAATCTCCCTGAAGAATGTGAAGGAATAAATTCTTAATAAAATACTTAGAAACTCAATTCAGCAACATAACAATGATAGCTTACAATGGTCAATTTGTCTTTATTCCAAGGATGCAAGGGTAGTTCAACATACACAATTCAATAAATGTAAGGCAGAACACAAATTGACTTAAGTACAGAAATCACACAACTGTCTCACAGGTGTAGGAATAAAAAGCCTGCAATGAGTTCAACACATCTTCATGATAAAAACCCAACAGGAAATGAGAACAAAAAGAATATATCTTGACATATTAAAGGCAGTGTACAACAAACATATAGCCACATTTCACAATTGAGACCTTCCCCTGTAACTCTGGACAAGACCAGGGCATTCATTTTCTCCAACATATTCTTTAGAGCACTTGAAATAAGAAAAAATAATATATTCAAATAATAGAAGTCATCTTATCCCTATTTGTAGATGAGATGAGTCTATAAATAAGAGGCTTTAATTCTCCACCCAAAAGTTCTTAGACCTGATAAGCACTGCAGAAATGCAATAGGTTACAGAATCAACAAACAACATCGGCATTTTTTGAATATCAGTAATAAATGTACTAAGAGAATCAGGAAAACAATCCATTCACTGCAGTTTCAAAAGTACTTAGGGGAAAAAAAAACCTAACCATGGAAGCAAAAATACTCTACAATGAAAACTTTAGAACAGTAGAAAAAATGGAAAAAAAATAGAAGATTGAAAGACTTTCAATACTCATGTACCAACAGAGTAGGAATCCTCATCAAAATTCCAAAGACATTCCTCACGGAACAAAAATAATGAAAAAAAAAAAAACCCTAAAATTCATATGGGAGCACAAAAGGCCCCAGATAGTAAACAAGCAATTGAGCAAAAAGAGCAATGCAAGATGCATCATATATCTGATTTCAAATTACACCAGAGAGCCACAGTAACAGAAACAGCATGGTGCTGGCCAAAAGCAGACTTGCAAACCAAGGAAGCAGAATCAAAGACCCAGAGCCAATCCTCCTTGCATACACTTACCAAATTCTCAACAAAGGAACAAACAAACAAATACACTCAAGAAAAGACGACCTCTTCAACAAACAGTGCCGGGAAAACCAGACACCCCCTTGTTAGAGGAACAAAGCGAGGTTCCTCTGTCTCAGGCGACACAAAAGTCATTTCAAAATGAATTAAAGATTTTATTTTAAGGTGGGAAATTGACACCACTCGAGGAAAGGTAAGACAAAAGGCCTCAGAGTATGGACGTGTTGTTCAGACGTCTCACAGCCTTAAAAAAAAAATTAAAATTCTTAAAATGTCTTTTTGCAATACTAAGAATAAAGTACTTTTTTTGTCCCACCCG
The DNA here is from genome assembly GCA_025134845.1 of Neodon shergylaensis. NCBI lineage: Eukaryota > Metazoa > Chordata > Mammalia > Rodentia > Cricetidae > Neodon > Neodon shergylaensis. Next base: position 252,886 of record JABTXL010005416.1, read on the forward strand.
CGACAGCACACACATAGCCTGTCTTTTAGATCTTAGCCTGTTCTGTCTTACTGCAGCAGTACTTTTGCTGACTATTACCTGGCATAGCAATTGTAAAAATTTATCTTAATCTAAACTATCTTGGACATTTGTTAGGCCCACTCCACGTGGTCACCTTTAATCAAGATAGCGATGAAATCATGTGGCATCTATTTTTTAACACTAGTAAAATGGTGATCCAAAATTGAAAATGGAATTATGATTATGGTTTTTTTTAATTACCCATGCATAGATTTTAAGTGAATAAAACATGGGTCTCACAAAGGGAGATCCATAATACAATTTTAGAGCCAGCTTTTTAATTAAAAAAAGAATATAGCAGTTTTAACATTATCTATACCAAAAAGTCATCTGAATTTATATTAACCCAAATTTAGTAACCAGAGCTTAAAAGTCTCAGCTCCATGCTTGCAAGAAAACTTATATTGACAAACTTTTTAACAAGCACATTTGCTATTTGAATGTATGAGAAACCATAGCAAATATAGTTTACATTTCTTTTTTCCTAGCTTTTTAGACGATATATCAAAATCTCTCTTGCTTATTAGACAATATAAAAACTTACCAAAAGTCTTTCTTGTGGTCTTTTTCAGTGGTGTATGGTGTATGGCTACAATATTTTAAATAAGAACAGAAATATGCATATCCTGTACCAGTATGAAAGATTTGAGACCTACAGTAGTTTTTATATATACATTAACCAAATGAACTACCAACCCCCGAACAACACATGGGCTGGTGAACAGACAGCTGTCAAAAGGGGAAGCACAAATAACAGATAGAGAGATGAAAAGTTGTTCACCATCCTCAACCATTGGGGAAATGCAAATCAAACTACACGAAGAGGCCATCTCTTCTTGGTGGAAAGGCCATCATCAAGAAAACACATAGAGGTCTGGGCGGTGGTGATGCATGCTTTTAATCCCAGCACTCTGGAGGCAGAGGCTGGCAGAGCTCTGTGAGTTCGAGGCCAGTCTGGTCTACAAAGTGAGTTCCAGGACAGGTTCCAAAGCTACATAGAAACCCTGTCTTGAAAATAATAAATAAATAAAAATTAAAAAAAAAAACAAATAAAAAACAAAACAAATAGCAGGACTGGAAAGATGGTGGAGCAGTTAAGAGTACGGGCTGATCTTCCAGGGGACTTGAGTTCAATTCCCAGCACCCACGTGCTGGCTCACAACCACCTGTCAATCTGCAATGAGATTTGGTGCCCTCTTCTGGCATGCAGAATAAGCACATACAAAGAAAACACAGTAACAGATGAAGACACTATGGGGGAAGTGTCGCCTTAGACACTGCTGGTGGTCATAAAAATCAGCTCAGCCGCTATGGACAAAAGTGTAGAAATCTCTAAAGAAAGCTAAAACTAGAGTTGCCATGTGCCCTGGCGGTGACGCTCCTGGGGAAATGCCTGAGAGAGTAGATGCTGGCACATCACAGACCTGCTCGCACATGTTTGTGTGTCAGCACCCACAATGACTGAGTGGGGGGAGGATAAGACTGTATTGTATGTGTATAACAGAGTCTTACTAAGCCCCAAAGAAGAATGGAATGATGTCCTTTCCAGGAAGCGGACGGAACTGAAGATCATTGTGTGAAGGCAAATACCATCCGTTTTCTCTCATCTGTACATCCTGACTTTATACACAATTATAGAGATACCGTGAAAGCAAAAGGGAGAATGTTTGGGAAAGGGAGGGAGTAGTGTCAGGTCAGAGGAGAAAGCACGACAGACATAGGGGTTGAATGTGTCAGGGTCTATGATGCGCTTCAGTGAATGTCTTTTTGAAGTTCATCATTGTGTACAACAAATAAACATTAGATCAGTGTCTCAGCCAGGCATCATTTCAGAAGCTTCCTCTTGCTGTCTCTGAGAACGAACACAGAGACCCACAGCTGGATGATTTGTCAAGTGAGAGACCTTGAAACCGTCCTAAATGAGATTCTTCATCAAAGCCTCCCCTCAAGGGGGGTTGGAAGACACCATGAAAACTCTTCTAGACCCAGCAGGACAGATGCACACATGAACTAACTCACAGAGACCGTGGGAGCAGGCACAGAGCCTGCACGAGGTCAAGGTAGGCAGGGACCTGGAACTGAAGGGGAGTAGGCATCATCTTCCGTCTCTAAGCAGCAGCCACCTCCAATTGGCAATCACTTGCAAAGGAAAAGTAAGTTTTCTCCAAAGGCAACTGCCTGGGTATATAAGCCACACTTAAGGGAGGCTCCATCCCAAGGGCCGATGGCAACCAATGAACTCAGTGTTGTTTGTGTAGATTTACTTTTGTCACACACTGCTTTGTTTGGGATTTAGTTTTTTCAGTCTTACTGGTTTTTGGCTTGTGTATCATGGTTTCTGATTTTGTGTCTTTGTTTTGGTGTATGTGTGTGTGTATATGTGTGTTTCTTGTGCTTTTTATTTCTTTTTTAAATTATGGTTTGTTTGTTTGTTTGTTTGTTTGTTTGCCTGGTTTTTTCCTAAAGAGAGAGTGAAAGAAAGTATGAAATTGAATGGGAGGAGAGGTAGGGATAATCTGGGAAGAGACGGAAGGGGGAATGTGATCAAACTATATGAAAAATTATTTTTAATAAAAAAAAAACACAAGAGCTGGTGATATGCTTAGAAGGTAAAGGTGCTTGCTTTTTCCATATAGTGGAATGAGAGAACTGACCTCCATATATGCACACTGCACCCCATGCTCCCCCCACGCACACACAAAATCACTTACTAGCTGTGTATTTTTTTTTTTAACTATCTTTCATATTCTCACACTAGGGAAGCTAAAGTAGGAGAATCACAGTCTGGACCGCCTGGTAACCGGCTGAGAGATTTTGCCTGTTTTAAAGGTAGGCACGCCTGGAAGAAACTGACTTCTATGAGGAGGCATCAAATGGAGGGTGGGAGAGCAGGGTGAAGATGGGTGCTCTCGACACCACTCACGGGAGCTGACTTAAGTCCTGATGGCAGATGGCTGCCAGGCACATTTGCTTAGTGACAAAGAAGCCGTTTCACGTCCTGCATTTGCCATGGCCTCACCCTGAGGTCACATTTCTAGTGCTGGGATCACAGAGCACGCTGTGCCCTCGGAGGCTTTTCTCCTTTTTATAAAGTTAGAAGGTTGGTTTTGTTTATGTCTGTTAGGACTGTTGAGCGAATTTAACACTAATAGCCTCTGGAAAGGAGTTGGCATAATGCTTGCAGCATGAAAATACGTTCTTCTGTTAGAAAAGACTTGGGAAACTAGTCCCAGAATTGAGATTAGGACGTGACCCTGCCAAAACCAGAACTCGTAGAAATTAAAACATCACTGTAGCGATTTAAAATATAATAACGGGTGATTGCATCGCTGGGGCACTTTAATTATGTGTGCTCCAGTGCAAAGAAACACCCAATAGCATTGGTACCAGAGGCCCTTGGTCTGGTGTCCAGCGGCCCCTGTAAGAACTAGTTATGTGCAGAGCAGATAGGGTTGTCATGCAGTCCTCTCCCTCATCTTCCGCTGCCTCCTAGGAGAAATTCATGCAGTCCATAACCTTGTCTGCATATGTAAATCGCTCGCAGACCACGGGGTTCTACTGGTAATAATCTTATTCGGTCATATTCCTCCCCGTGAGACTATCGAGGACAGTGTGTCCACTTAGGGCATACAGCTCTGTGAGGTTTCATATTTCACTAAACTTCAGGGCATCTTTATCACTTCCTCCAAAGTCACACTCTCATTAGTAAGCATTTCCTTTCTCTCTTCCCCAAACCGAGCAGCCACCAGCTAAATTCTGTGTCTCCAAATCTCCCTGTCCTAGATAGTGCTACGATGTGTGGCCCGCTGCAATTGTTCAGCTCCAACCAATGGGCATACGGGTTGTTGATGTATTAAACTAAAGATGCTCCCTGGTGTCTCATTGTCCCACTGAAAACCGTTATCATAAACAAAAAGTGCATTTTCTCTCTCTGACCTGCTGCGTCGGTTTCCTTTCCCTGCCTCTGTGATAATATGCCCTAACGGCAGCAATGTCAGTGAGAAAGGCTTTGTTTTCGCTACAATTTTAGAGAGCAGTCTGTCAGGTGGGAGGTGCTAGCCACAAGAGTTTGGGGAGAGCAGCCAAATTGTATCTGTGTTTCGGAAAGAGAGAGCAATGAATCCTTGTGCACTGCTAGCTCTTCTTTTTCTTTAACACAGGACACTAGCCCAACAAATGGTCTTCTCACCTGAATTAACCTAATCTGCACCTTCTCTCAGAGGCTAGTCTAATCTAGGTAACCCTCAAAGATTTGGCCAGAAGCTAGTCTAATCTAGATGACCCTCACAGGCATAGCCAGAGGCTAGTCTAATCTAGGTGACCCTCACAGGCATGGCCAGAGGCTAGTCTAATCTAGTGACCCTCATTGGTGTGCCTAGAGGCTTTTATCCTAAGAGGTTCCAGATCCTGTCAAGTTGATACATCAGTGTTAACCCTCACACCCACCAAAGAGCATGCCTTAACCTAATCTACATTAAACATACTCAGAACACTAAGACAAAGTCATCTAATACAAAGCCTACCTTGTAATAAAGTGCTGAAAATCTCATCTACACAAACAGGGGGCATTTTGTAGACATTACGGGATCAAAACCATAAAACACAACAACCCAGAACACCCCTCCCCGCCCCGGTAGCACAGTCATCACAGACTATCAATCATCCGCCTTCCACTCCCATGGTTGGCTGGGAGCTGCCGGTTCTCATGGGTGCTCAACATGGCCAGAGCACATTGCACTGTGTATATTGCCAGGAAAACACTAGACTTCAAAACTCAAAGTATTGTTTCTGTGGCATGCATATCTGACAAAAATAGGTTCTGAGAATTACAGGAAAATCTGTTATACTAGAGATCATTTATATTACAAACAATGCTGCAATGAACATTTGTGTGCCTTTTTTTTCTTTTCTTTTTTCTTTTTTTTTTTTTTTTTTTTGGTTTTTTTGAGACAGGGTTTCTCTGTGGCTTTGGAGCCTGTCCTGGAACTAGCTCTGTAGACCAGGCTGGTCTCGAACTCACAGAGATCCGCCTGCCTCTGCCTCCCGAGTGCTGGGATTAAAGGCATGTGCCACCATCGCCCGGCTGTGTGCATTTTTTCTGTGTGAACATTTTCTTTTTCCATTTTTTTCTAGGGTATCTGTAGCTTGGCAGAGACTCCTGGATCTCAGTGCCACTGCCAGCATTCTTAGCAACAGTAAACTGGTTTCCAAAGTTACTCCATCATTTTACAGTCAAGAAGATTCTGACTTTTGACATTTTCCCTCAGAGCTTGTGTTTATTGTTCTTTTTTGTTTTTGTTTTTGTTTGTTTGAGATATACTAGCCCTGTCTACTGTGAGCATGGTGTCTCACTGTGAGTTTGATTTAAATTCTTCTAATTCATCATCTAGTCATCAGTGGTCCTGATGATGTATTCATACACTTTTATGCAGTTTGTGTAAGCCTGTTCTCTGGAGAAATGTGCATTCAAATAACTCTGCCTTTAATTTAATCCACCACCTTTTGTTGATAGACTGTGAAAGTTTTTTTTAATATTTATTTATTTATTATGTATACAACATTCTGTCTGTGTGTATGCCTGCAGGCCAGAAGAGGACACCAGACCCCACTACAGATGGTTGTGAGTCACCATGTGGGTGCTGGGAATCGAACTCAGGACCTTTGGAAGAGCAGGCAACGCTCTCAACCTCTGAGCCATCTCTCCAGCCCCAGTTTTTTTTTTTTCTTTATGGAGAAAAGCTGTCCCTTTGAAGTCCTGGTAGTCCAAACTAGCCTTAAATTTCATGTCTCCTAGCCTCTACTTCCCAAATGCTGGAATTACATGAGTCTGCCAGCAGGCCCAGTTTTCCATTCATTCTTGAGAGTATCTAAACACGGGGTTTATTATCATTATTATTATTATTATTATTATTATGTAGTCCATAATAATAATATTTTTTGTTGTTGTTGTTTGTGTTTTTAGTGTCGTATATAAGAAATTGCTGTCTAGCCAAAAAGTAAAGATTCACGCAGGTGTCTTCTGGTGAGAATTTCATGGTATGGCTTTTTTGTTTGCTTCGTTTTTTGTTTTTTGAGGCAGGGTTTCTCTGTGCAACATCCCTGGCTGTCCTGGAACTCACTCTATAAACCAGGCTGCCCTCAAACTCACAGAGCTCTGCCTGCATCTGTCTCCCGAATGCTGAAGTTAAAGTCATGTGCTACCACCGCCCGGCTGATCTGGCTTTTAAGTTTAGGTTTAAGGTCTTTTATTTTTAAAAGCAGGGAACAATGCTAATTCTGGAAAAGGAACAGGAGGAGACACAGGGAAGACTAAAGTCTCTCCTGAGAGATGGCATAGAGGATGACCGGCTTCCTCTTAGCAGTGAGCTTATTCTCCCTCTCAAAGTTTTGTGGTCAGATGAAGTGAGAGACCTGGCAATGGTGCCCGCTCCCGTCCCTCCTGTATGAGTGCAAGCTCTGTGTGTTCCTCTTTCCAGCCCTTTCACTTCCCTGGGTAGCCAATACCATTGCCATTCCTACTCCCATGTGCAGGGACTAGACAAACCAACCAACACATTTGTGTTTTATAACCAGAAAAATGTCGCTGTACCTTTCTAAGCTACTATGCAACTTGTCTCCATGTTAGGCATTACTGTTTCCCCAGTTCTGTGCTCCTCGAGGTGATAAAACTCTAGCCTTTCTCCCAAGATACTCTGGGTGTTCAGTAAATGACTGACCTGAGGGTATCTGAGGAAGACCGAGGAAGACTCTAGCGTTGCCGTGCTTTTTCTCCCTCTCAGAATGAAGCATCTTTGGCCACTGGCATTCCTTGCCCCTCCCTGGAACAGAATCACCTTAACATTCTTTCCTTTCAGGCAAACATTCTGCTCAACATCAGAAGTTCCAGTGATGTGGTTGCTGGTCAGGTGGGGACATGCTCAAGAAGACACAGAGTTGGTTGTTATTCTTGGAGATGCTTAATTACAGATTAAAACACTTCTTCCTCTAAGCTTCCTCTAAGTCAAATGCAATAAAGTATATTTGTGCTTGGTTTTGTCTTTCCTGCCCATGAGAGGCAATGGGGAGAATGGTTCTACAGAAGTGCCCACAAGACAGTCTGCCAACGGTAGATTGTGTAAGTAGGAACACGGTGGTTGGAGCTGACTCAGCGTGTGCAAGCTTTAGTTGATTATTCTCTAAACAATACCATATAAAAAGAGTTTCCATAGCTCTTACATCCTGTGCTGTTATAAGTAATATAGAAAAGATATAGAATGCATACAAGAGAATGTATGAAAGCCATCCATAGACACTGTTGGATGAGGAAAACAAAACACCAGAAACTCAGCTCTCACTTCAAAGGCAGTAAGAGATCATTTATTCTAGAGCCAAATAACAGCAGCCATGGCCCAGGAGCATAGTTTCCCCAACTCCATGCTTCTGTGTGGCCATGCTTTCATGGAAGTTGTATAGTAACAGAGCCAAGAAACTTGAAAATCAACACTTTCCAAATGTATTGGTAGAAATCTCAGTGAGTTACTGTAAAGTAGAGCACTTCTGTTCTTAGTCTTGGATGTTGTCTGTGGATATTCTCGTCTCCTGGGCTGCTGCAAACCAGTCACCTCTTAAGTTAATGTACCCCAAAAGGTTTCACACAATAATCGCAAGAACATTAAGTGAAAGACAAAAGTGGGCAAGGAATAGCTACTAAGGGGGCTAAATATACTCCCTCCAAATTGTAACCAGGCTCTGGACCCTCAGTACCCCAAACTCTGCAATCACTGCACTCCTCACCGGCCTCCTTAGAACATTTAATGTCTTTCAGGGGACGTTAGTCACATGATCCATTAGTATCTAATGAATCCTAACCAAACCCCAATCTATTGTGACACAGAAGAAAAGCTTCCAGTAGTGGAGAGTGCAGCCAGATTAACCAGACATACATGGTTTCCTGTCCTGTGGTCGACACCTTTTTGCTGAAGAATAAGAACTGTGTCTGTCAGCTCTAGCTCAGAACACACAAAACTGGTTAGTTCTTATAGCAATTCCTACATTAAATCAGATCTCACAAGCAGTAATCCGGGCTGTGACTTCTAGTTCTGCAATATTGGAGAGTAATAACAATATTTTACCATGCCATTAGCATTCGTGTATGCAGACCCACTGGTGTGGGCTTTGTCTAGCAATCCTCCAGATTTCAGAAATCAGATTGCAGTATACAGTCTCTTTTGTGAAACCTCTAACCACGCTAAAATTAATTTTGAGGGGTCTGGAGTCTCGGCTCAACTGTTAAAACCATTGACTGCTTTTTCAGAAGACCTGGATGCAACTCCCAGCACCCTATGGTGGCTCACAACAGTCTGCAACTCCAGTCCCAAGGGATCCAGAGCCTTTTCTGACCTCCTCAGACACCAGGCACGCACATGGGTGCATAGACACATAGTGCACACAAAACAGTCACATGCATGAAATGATTAAATAAATCTAAAGATTAAGCATTACAAACACTAGTTTAATTAAAGCAAAAAGTGTTTTGGGACAGTTTATGGAGAAATAGTAACCTTAGATACCGAGGACTGTTTCTAGACATTCTTGCTCATGGTTTCACTATTATGCCAGGCACTGGCCTTATCTACATGTATTTGATGTGTTCAGGATTAGCTTGCTAGCTCTCCTTAAAGTTGTCTTAATTCTCACCATTTTCTCAGAAAGAAAATCAAGCAACAAAGAACTTTTTAAATATAGCTCTTAAATAGCATAGTGAAGATGCAAATCTGGGTTTGAAAACGTATCTATGAAAACTGAATTTGCACATGTTACAGTCAGCAAGTCCACCATGCCGTGGGGCAGTATCCATAGTTATGTGATAACCAAGGAACTGAAACAAGCTCTAAATTCCTTCCCTAAAGAAAAAGATAAAGAAATCACAGTGTGTCTATATGAGGAAATAATAGAATAAAACACAGCAAGATGAACGAAGCTGTGTGTGACGTGAATAACCTCACAACCTAAAGAAGTCTAATACAGTGCAGAATACGCAGTGTGACCCCATCATAAAAGCAACCTTCTTATCCTTACCTTCCGGGTCCTTTCTCTCTCAGAGGTCTGACTCTGGCCAGTCTCCTAGGAGTAACTGCCACCTGCTGATTTCCTATTTTTAATCACATCCCTGGGAGCACTATACATTTCTATAAAGAATCGCATGGGTTTTGATTTTGTTTTTCTTAAGGTAATTTTCAGTATTACATCAAGGAAATAATTAAAGGAAAAGACAAGAGCTGGTAGAGATGGCTCAGCTTGGAAAAGTGCTTGCTGCCAAGCCTGATGATCTCAGTTCAGTCCCTGGGTCCTTCTGTGTCAAAAGGAGAGAGCTGCCTCCCACAGGCTGTCCTCTGGGCTCCATACGTGTGCTATGACATGCATGCATCCTCCATGACACACACATTAAAAAAAAAACAATGTTGGCTGGATAGTGATGACACACGCCTTTAATCCCAGCCCTTGGGAAGCAGAGGCAGGTGGATCTCTGTGAGTTTGAGGCCAGCCTGGTCTACAGAATGAGTTCCAGAATAGCCAGGGCTGTACAGAGAAACTCTATTTCAAAAAACCAAAAACCAAAGACGAAACAAAAGAAAATTCAAAGGAAGGGAGAATAATGTTAATTTTTAATACAGAGTTTAAGGATTGTGGAAATAAAAATATAAGATAATTATAATACATATAACTAAGTTTTATGCCTAAAATTATAAAAAGCTTCTTTGGAAATCATTCAAAATTAGAAACATCAAGTAAAACAATGAGCAAATAAGTAGATAGAAAGAGAAGAAAAGAAAATGCTCATTTCTAGGAAATATTGCGTGAATTGGGTTCCCTGGACAGCAGTTGAGATGGTTTGCCTGTGGCTTGCTTATCTGAGGCTACCATGAGGAACAGTATCCACATGGGAGGACCAGGGCTGAGCAGAAATCAACAGAGTTGGAAGTCCGTAGCATCAAACACTCCAGATACTCTAAACCAAAGTTTCTCAATTTGTGAGTCACGACCCTGTTTGAAATAAAAGATCCCAGAAGTCAAAGAAAATTGAGTGGCTAGCAGCCTCATGGCAGAGGCTCCTTAACTGTGGCACAAGAGAGTTGTGGGAGTTTAGAAACAGTTCAGGCCTTGAAGACTTAGTACATGAATCTGGAATCTGGGCTTTTAGTAAGCACAAGGCCTGTCTCATTTAAGGTGGCCTTCTCATCTTCTGGTCGATGCAAGGTTGCAAGGGTTCAGTTTAATGCACTGGGGACACCGTATAGAGACAGTTTAAACCAGTGGTTTTCAACTTTGCTAATGCTGTGACCCTTTAATACAGTTCCTCATATTATGGTGACCCCCAACCACAAAAATATTTTCATTGCTACTTCATAACTGTAATTTTCCTGTTGTTATGAATCTCAATGTAAATAGTTGTGTTTTCTGGTAGTCTTATGCGACCTCTGTCAAAAAAACATTTGGCCTATAAATTTTAAAGTATGTTTTAGTAAGTCAACAGTACATGTAGACAGGTGATGTATTTCTCTGAAGGCCAGATTTCTGGCTCTTTGCTCTTGACCTTGTCCCCATATGTTTTCCCTTCTTCTCACAAAATAGACAATGATTTCTTAACTTTCAATTTTATTTTTCTTACTTACCAGAAAGAAGCATATAACCATTGCAGTTCCCATTTTTCCTTGCTTCAAGGAATAAAAGAGAAAAGAGAATAATGTGTTTTCTGAAATGTGACTATAAATTCAAAGGAAATGTGATAACTAAAACCGGTTCTGTAGGGGTAAGAAAATAGAAATTTGAGTGGATCTAGGCAGAAATAATTTATTAAAAGGTGGCTATAGTTCAAGTTGTTTTTAAATGTTAGTCTGTTAAGTCAAGAAATAGGTATGTTTGTATTCTGGTGTACAATTGATTGGATTACTTACAGAAGTGAAAATGTAAACACAAAGTTTACATTTAAAATGCAAGGAAAGAAAAAAGGAAATATCATAGATATTAGCTATTTCTGCCCGTCTTTATTCTATTAATAATATTTATTATTTTAGATATGCTGTACTTATTTAGATAATTTTTGAGTCAATTAAATAAAAGTCTGTACTTTTAAATGGAAGACTAACTTCAGCAGTGTGCAAACAACTCTGCAGTGGGCGTGTGCACCCGTGAAGGAGGAGCGGGCAGTGGGCATGCGCACCGTGAAGGTGGTGAGGAAAGAAAAAGACCAGGAACCAAAGGCCTCACGCATTTCTTCTCTTCCTCAAAGACTACAGCTGGCTTTGAGTACATTGATAGCAGGAAGGCAGAAGTGTGCTCAGCTGTCTATTCTAAGACAATAGTAAGAAAGTGTGGGAGGTGGTATTTCAGAGAGGGCAATTTTAATTTCACTTACAAAATTATGGAATTAATTTTGGGAGTGGAGAAAATACTATTTCCTATTTAATTTCACTTTTTGAACCACTTTATAGTTATTAAGCTAAAAATAACCAGCAAGGATTTATACATATTGTGCACTTAATATGTCAATTAGCTTCCCAAAACTCTAGGAACTTATTAATAATTTAAATGTAATATGAAATGACACTGTACATTGCACAAACTAATTATAATCATAATATATTCTGGACTATTGGATAAATGTAATAAAATGTAGCACAAGTAATAACTGACAATAAAACTTTAAAATATTAGTATTCAACTAACACCTAACTAGAAAACAAATCTCATGTTTTTAAAATAATTATCTAGTGAATGAAGATATTCTGCAGGGACGTTTGATGACAAGAGGGAAGTGATATAGTCTCAGATGTTGATGGCAAAATACAGAGGAAAAATTAGCAAAAGCAGGTGTATGAAAATAAAAAAATCCTGCCATATAATTATTAATATTTGACCCCAAAGTCCCAGCCAGTGTGCGCTCTTTTCCCCCTAGGCACTCAAAACAGCTAAAGAGAAGAGCTGCTGGCGGTGCAAAGAAAGTCTGTTCAGGTTTCCTTTGTTTAAATCTGTCAGCCCTAACAGATACCTGTGATGTAACCATTTATAATGTGATATATATCTACAGACCACCAGATAAGTCAATAGTAATATTTTTCTAACTTTTATTTAATATTTTGCTATCAATTACCACCCCCTGCCCCATCACTGTCGCATCAGTGACGAGTGAGCGGATGGTTGAATGTGTCCTCCTTCTCTTCTTAGTTCTGGCAATAGGAGGGACAACCAGGGACCTGACAGGAACGACGACAGCTGTATAGAGAGAGAGTGGTGAGCTACGACATGTCAGCTGACAGGTGACTCTAGAAAAGGTCTTCTGCACTCAGCTCCTACATCTGTGGTCCACCCTGAAGTTCCCTGCGAACACTTCCATGAGAGTGGTCCCCTTCCCTGCAATAAGCTTTGCTGCCTCTGGGAGTCAGTGCGGCTGGGGTGAGCAAGTGGATACACACCCCAGGTTCTCACCAGGAGGAGATTAGCTCAGAGTCAAGGTCCACAGGTCCTCAGAGAGCTGTCGGCCTGATTGGGTCGCTGGGAGCCACAACAACAGCACCCTCACTAACGGTCCCTCTTTGGTTCTCTTTCTTTTCCTGTGTAACCATTCCCTCCCAGCGCTGACCAGAACCACCTAAGTAAATCAGCTATCACGTATGCTTGTATCTGAGGAAAACCAGAAACGGTCATCCAAGAAAGACATTCCAAGTCGCCTCTTAGTATCGGGCAGTGGCTTCTATGACGGCAGACAGGCGTTTCCCGAGCCACATGTGCCTCTCCAGCAGCTCAGGCACGTCTGTCTCATCGAAGGCCCACTGGAAATGTGCTGTGTATTATGGCCTCCTTGCCGGGTGTTAGGAGAAAGTCAACGAAAAGACTCATGCTCTCCACAGAGTTCCATGGGGAAGAGACAACAGGAGACGCTGGGACAAGAACGAGGAAGACTTAGGAGGAGCAGGCGCTGGTGCCTGGAAATCTGTGATGCCCCAGAGAGCTCCGATACAAACGATGGTGACACAGGGCTTCTCCTCCGGTGTTTGGGAAGTGGCTCCAGCCATGTTCGTTCAATATCAAGGAAAATGGTGATCAAAGCAGATGGAAAACTGGAGAAGATGAAGGTGGCTGATGTGGTCTTCATAGTCGTCAGTTCCTTGAACTTTCTTCTCCCCGGGGTGGAGTAGGTGAGAGAGACTAGGTGAGTCCCCTTCAGCGAAGTTAATGACTGACGTGAGGCCCGAATGAAAGAGGCACTCTTCCGGTTTGGTTCGGAGGAGGCCTTCAGTGGGTAGCCTGGACTGGGCTGGTTGGGGGTGGTGGATGGGGCGTGCTGACAGTTACCCTGAACTCCAAGGACCTGGATGATGTGCATGTGTGAGGCTGAGAGAGAAGAAGTCCAGGGACCCAACAGTGTGCGCACACTGAAATGAAATTTGTAGCACATATTTTAAATAAATGTATTGATTTTATATAATAGCAAACGAATACAAGAGCAACATTGATTTTTTTAATTGAAAAAGAATGTGCCTGTTATATTTAGAATAGCAGATTTACGGGCCACAAGATCATTAATTATTTCATACACTTAAAACATCATGCTTGAATGAATTATTCTAACAGATATTTATTATCACGAGCATTGGTGCCAGAGTGACAAAAGGTGCCGCATGCAAGCGGTCTGTTGCAACAGTGAAGTCAGAAAGACAGTGAGGTACTTCTTCCTCCATCCTGAGGAAGCGGGCATCATCCCTCCAGGACGGTTTGTTTTGCCTTGGTTATCTGTAGCTCTAACAGTTCAATCTCCCGAGACAGCTTGTAAACCTCCAGGGCCATTTTCACATCATTTGGATTTGACAGACATCGCATCAGCTTCTTGCCTGCGAACACATGCTCGCAGTCTTTCTCCTGAAAGAGATGTGGGTTTGGGGTAGCAGTGAGTGGCTTCAGATGAGCATCAAGAAAGAGAGCAGCATGACATTACATGGTCTAGAAAAAACAGGAGGCGGTACTCCTAGATCTACGGAACTTCACTTTTACGGGATTCGGTATCTCCCATCCTCAAATGAAAGTAGGAAAAGGTGCTCTGCCAGCTTATCAAAAGTCTTCGAGGAAAAAACAGGTTCTCTGAATGACTTCGGAATGATTCACAACAGGTCAGAGGTCAGCATTGTTGGCTGGGAGCACCGTGTTAGTGTTTGATGGCACAGGACTTCTTGATTTGTGTCACTTACCTGCTCACACTTGGGCGTCTCTGGGTACCAGGTTCCATTCCCTAAACAAGTGATATTTTGGGACCCAAGCAAGGCAAAGCCAGGGTAACACTGGATGGTGGCATTTTCAGATTCAACATACTGGTCTTTATTGGCAGACAGCATTCCGTTTCTTATCTCTGGTTTCTGGCACAGAGCTATAAGGAAAGCATGTTTTAGATAACTGTGATCTGAGAGGAAAGACATAAGAGTCTGCAGGAAAGAGAATGAGCTGAACTTGCATGGAACTTCTTCCACATTCCATTCGTTTTGTTAGCCAAATATTGATGAGCATTTGTGTTGTTGAGCATAACAGTCTATGTATACAGTATGTCTCATGATTCTCCTGCTACGTGAGTCTATTATTTTCCTGTTTTATGAAGAAGAAAACTCAGATACGGAGAAGGTAGGAAGTTTTTCCATGGCTATAATTGTTTAAATAACATGACAGGGTAGTTGTAAAAGTGTCTATGATCCCAGATCCTCTCTTGACACGTTAACTCTTACTGTAAATAATTCTATAAGACTCTCATCATGAAGTTTTGATATTCTTCTGTGAGCAGTGGGGACAGTTATGTCAAATAAATTATGCACTACCGTGACTATAATTATACTAATATTACAGGAACATAATATAAGACTTAATCCTGACTCCTCTTGCTCCCTAACTGGCGCTGTGTTTTCTCAACACACCACATCTACATCATGGTGGGTGATACTTTGGTAGAAGTTCTGATGGCAAAACCTGTCACCCTAATGTTTGAAATTAGCCCAACAGAGACTGTACTCATGTCAGAACAAGTTTTGTTGAATGTATTTTACAGGCTCACAGGTGTAATTATAAAATGTTTTGCTTCTATAATATTTCTTAAAATATATATAAGAAACTGAGACTGTGAACTGCCTCAAGAAGACTTATGGATGTGACTGTGAGGAGGAAGGAGAAGGAAGTGTGTTTCTTTATGATTTGTGTGGAATAGCATCTGCTTATATTAGTTATTTAAAATAAACAAAATCGGCTCTGCCAGAGACCACGCCTACTGTAAGAAGTCTGGGTAAGCTGCCCTCCTCCCAGCTCCCCATTATATCAGCATCCCCCACCCTATCCCCAGTCCAGCACCCTCCTAGCCTCCTTGCCACAGCGTCCAACTGGAACGGAGGCTCCCTGCTCTACCAGAGACCACATTTGCTTCCCGAAGTCCAGACCCCAACTCCAGAGACCACAGACCACACCTACCAGAGAGGAAACAGACCTTAGCATAAAACAAAATGCACTGAACCTGACAGAAGAGAAAATGGGGAATATCATTGTACACACTGGCATAGGAGACAACTTCCAAGAACAACAATCTAGGAATGGAACCTCATTACACAGAAAAGCTTCTGTAAGGCAAAGGACACTGTAAACAGGACAAAACAGCAGATTACAGAATGGGGAAAGATTTTTACCAATCCCACATATGAGAGAGGACTATTATCTAAAAGGTATAAAGAACTCAAGAAACTACACATTGGCAAACCTAATAATCCAGTTAAAAATGGGTTTCGGCACTAAACAGAGAATCCAGAGAATCCTTTTATTTTTTAATACAACTTTGAGGAAGCCATCAGCCCTGCTGGCTGCTGGTCTTCCAATGTGGCTTAAACAGACAATTCCTAACAGAAGAATCTCAAGTGACTGAGGAAACACTGAAAGCAATGTTCAACATCCTTAGCCATAAGAGAAATGCAAATCAAAACTACTTTAAGATTCTATCTTATACCTGTCAGAGTAGCTAGGATCAACAATACAACTGACAGCTCATGCAGGTGAGGATGTGAAGCCAGGGGAACACTCCTCCATGGCTGGTGGGAGTCAAAATTTATACTCTCACTATGGAAATCATTATGGTAGTTCCTCAGAAAACTGCTAATCAATCTACCCTCAAGACGCAGTTATATCACTCTTAGGCATATACCCAGAGGCTGCTCTATCCTACCACAAAGATACGTGTTCAATTATAGTCATGGAAACTTTATTCATAATAGCCAGAAACTGGAAACAACCTATATGTCCAGCAACAGAAAAAAGGATAAGCAAAATATGACACATTTACACTAATGGGGAGCAGGTGATGTGGAAACCTAGTCCAGTAGAAACTCAGGATTCTTTGGGGGGTAAACTTAATGAGGACTCCTCACAAAGGAGGAGTCAGAGCCTGAACCAGCCATCCTCTGTAACCAGGCAAGGCTTCCAGAGGTGGGATGGGGACACTAACCTGATGCGGGATGTCCTTCTATATATGTGTTGCTTTTATTGGTTGATGAATAAAGCTGTTTAGGCCAATGGCTCAGCAGAGTAAAAGCCAGGCAGGAAATCTGAACAGAAATATAGGGAGAGAGTAGGCAGAGTCATGCAGATATTAGCCAACCACCAAAAAAATAAGACATGGAGAAAATTGAGGTAATGCCACAGTCATGTGGCAATACATAGACTAATAGAAATGGGTTAGTTTAAGACATAAGAGCTAGCTAGAAACATGCCTGAGTCATCGGCCAAACAGAAAAATATAGTTTTGATATGATTATTCTGGTCTGGCAGCCAAGAAATGAAAGTATAGTCTGTTTACAAATGGTGCCTCTTTGAGACTGGATGTTTGAAGGACCAGGCAGGACAGAACTTCCGTTTACCCAACCCATACTTCAACTTATACTCTATCCTGCCTGCAAGTTGTACTGGGACAATGTGGGCACAGAACTCGTGGTGATGGCCAACCAATGACTGGTCTAACTTGAGTTCCACACCACAAGAAGGTGCTTATGCCCAACACTGCCTGGATGACCAGGAAATGGAGACTAGCTTGTCCAGAGACATATGATAGGAAACAATCAATAAAATGATTCCTAAACTATCCTTATATGCTCATTGATTGGTGCCTGACCCAATAGTCATCAAAAAGGCTCTTGCTGGTAACTGGTAGGGGCAGATGCAGAGACCCATGGCCAAACATTAGGTGAAGAGAGAGCCCAAATTGAAAATCTTCATTGTGTTTGTCCCCTTGTAACTTAAGAACCCTATGGAAGAGGGGGAGAAAGAAATGTATGAGCCACAGGGTTCAAGGGATACCAGGAGAACATGGCCCACAGAATCTACTAAGCAGGACTCGTAGGGGCTCACAGAGACTGAAGAAGCAATCAAGGAGCCTGAATAGGTCTGCACTAGGTCCTCTGCACATATGTTATCGTTTTTAGCTTGATATTTTTGTGGGGCCGCTAACAGTGGGAATGGAGGTATCTCTGTCTCTTGTCTGTTCTTGAGACCTTTTTCCTCTTACTGAGTTGCCTCGCCCAATCTTGATATGAGGGTTTATGCCTACTCTTATCCAATCTTGTTATGCCAAGTTCGGTGAACATTCCTGGGAGGTCTGCTCTTTTCAGAAGGAAAACAGAAGAAGAATGGATGGCAGAGAGGGGAGGTAGGATGGGGGCATGGGAAGGATGGGGAGGGGAAAACAGGTTGGTGTGTATTGAAACAAGAAAGAAAGAAAGAAAGAAAGAAAGAAAGAAAGAAAGAAAGAAAGAAAGAAAGAAAGAAAGAAAGAAAGA
>JABTXL010005416.1:278373-307743 GCA_025134845.1 Neodon shergylaensis
AGAAAGAAAGAAAGAAAGAAAGAAAGAAAGAAAGAAAGAAAGAAAGAAAGATTCACTGACTGAGAATCAAAGACTGAAAAAAGATCTATCAAGCAAATGGAAGCAAAAACTGAGGAAGAATGGCTATTCTTCTATCTGATAAGGTAGACTTCAAAGCAAAATTGTATTAGAAATGAAGAAACTCACTACATTTTAGTTAAGGGGACAATGAAACAAAAAGATACAACAGTGTTTCCTATGTATCCCATTCTTGACACTATGTAGCCCAAGTTAGCCTTGAACTTGTATTTTCTCTGCACTGATATCTTGATAAAACTTCTTTTTAATAATCTCCACACTATTAATATAAATAAACTCTGGGGCTGGAGAGGTGGCTCAGTGGTTAAGATCACTGACTGCTCTTCCAAAGGACCCAGATTCAATTCCCAGTACCCACATGGCAGCTCACACTGTCTGTAACTCCAGTTCCAGGGGATCCGACACCCTCACACAGGCATACATGTAGGCAACACACCAATGCATATAAAATAAAAATAAATAAAATTTACAAAATAAAGAAACTCTCCCCCACCAAACATAGTTCTCTAAGTTCTTACTCTGATCACATGATGGTGTTCGGGGATTCCACGTGCCATCTGATTTGCAAGTAGCTGAAAAGATACTATCATCTTGGCATTTGTATGACACCTTGTCATTAAAGAAATAAGTACAGCCATTCTCAGGAGACAACTTCATATGCTGAATGATTTTAATATTCTTTGGGTCTGGTACTGGACAACATACCTCTAGAAAACAAAAATGGAAAATAAGTGTCAATGAAATCATCATGAAGAAGTCCTTATAGTTAATGACTGACCTACTGTGCTGATGTGGGAGTGTCATATATCAATCTGTTGCTTTCATTAGTTAATTAATAAAGAAACTGCTTGGCCTGATAGGTTAGAACATAGGTGGGTGGAGTAAACAGAACAGAATGCTGGGAGGAAGAGGAAGTGAGGCAGATGCTATACCTCTCCTCTCCAAGCCAGACAAGATGAAGCTCCAGCCCAAGATGGACATAGGCTAGAATCCTTCCCGGTAAGCTACACAAATTACTAAATATGGGTTAAGCAAGATATGAAAGTTAGTCAAGAAGAGGCTAGATATAATGGGCCAGGCAGTGTTTAAATGAATACAGTTTGTGAGTTGTTATTTTGGGGCATAAGCTAGCCAGGCAGCTGGGAGCCGGGCTACAAGAATGCAGCCGGCTCCTCCTACAACACTGTGCTTTTTATTTGATAACCTATGGTGCCTGAAAGAGGCATTGTTGCCTGCACCCACACCTCCATTACAGGGTAATTCCATTTAAACTCTTTATATGTGTGTGTGTATGTTTTTAGGAAGATTATAAAATAATGGGTTTCCAAGTTACTTTTTACAAAAGTCTTTAGTATTATCTCTTCCCATATTTTCTCCTCTATTCTGCCCTCCCACCTGCCATCCCATTTAACCTTTCCTATTCCACTATGCCCATTTCCCTCTTTATATCAACTGAATTTTTTTCTCCCTTCCACTGAAACACTGTGCCATGGACCCTTACTATTTTACTAACTTCTATGGGAACTATAGTACAATTTAAACACATGTCTAAAGATACAAAGCCAGCATCCACATATGAAAGAAGAGAAGCAGTGTTTGTCTTTCTAGGTCTATGTTACCTCACTCAGAAGAATTTCAATGTCCATAAATTTACCTGAAATTTTCATTTTTCCCAACAGCTGAATAACATTTCATGTGTACAGGTATCACATATACATTATCCATCCATCCATTGATGGACATTTAGGTTATTTCCGTTTCCCGATGATCGTTAACAGAGCGGCAATGAGCACAGATGAGCAAGTATCTCTATAGCAGGTTTGGAGCCCGTTGAGTATACACCCAAGAGCGGTGTAGCTGGATCATATGGTAGAACGGTTTCTAGCATACTGAGTCATTTCCGCATGAGAATCAATGAGTAAGTATCTACTTTCCTCATGTTCACAGTAGCGCTTGTTGTAAGTCATTATTCCTAATCTTAACCACTCTGACCATGGTAAATGAAATCTCAAAGTAGTTTAATCTGCCTTAAGATTCCCTAAGGATTTGGAACATTCTAAAAAGTGTTCTTCAGACATTAGCATTTCCTCTTTTGAACCTCTGCTTAGTTCAATGCTGAAACTTTTAATTGTGTTGCTTGTTTTCTCTGGGTTCTGGTTTGTTTTTGTCAACTTGACACACACCTAGACATACCTGGAAAGAGGGAACCTGTTGTGGAATATATTTTTATTCTGTAAAGATGTACTGCATTTGCTTATGCTGCAGAATATGACCTTTAACTATGTAAAGATGTGTTACATTTGTTTCTGCTGCCTTTGTTAATGATGTACAGATGTGTTACATTTGTTTATGCCACATCTGTTTAATTATGTAAAGATATGTTGCGTTTGTTTCACCTTGCCTGCCTAAGGCTCCTGATTGGTTTAATAAAAAGCTGAACGGCCAATAGCTAGGTAGGAGGGATAAGTGACCTGGCAGGCAGAGAGAATAAGTAGGAGAAAAGAGGAGAATGAGAGGAAAAGAAGGAGCAAATGAAGGGAAAAGAGAGGGACATGCCCAGGGCCAGAAGCCAGGCAGCCACAGGACAAACAGACATTAGAAGCAGTGAAGGTAAGATATGCTGCTGTAAACCAATCCTTCTGTGCACCATGAAGCTGCAGTGAAGATAAGCTATGCCTCTGTGAATTAATCCTTCTGTGCACCGTGAAGCTGCAGTGAAGGTAAGCTATGCTGCTGTGGACCAATTCTTCTGTGCACCGTGAAGCTGCATTGCTCTCACTGTTAATAAAAGCTGATTGGCCAATAGCTAGGCAGGATTTTCAGGGCAGAGAGAATGCTGGGAAGAAGGGCAGAATCTGAGGAGGTGCAGGCTAGAGGCAAAAAAAGCACATGGGTAGTTCATAGATGAGGTAAACGAGCCTCAGGACAGCTCATAGATTAATAGAAATGGGTTGATTTAAGTTGTGAGAGCTGGCTGGAGCCAAGCTTAAGCAATCGGCCAAGTATTTATAATTAACATTAGTCCTCTTTGTGGTTATGGAAACAAGGCTGATGGGAGATAAAAGTCAGCCTATAATATACAGGAGGAAAGAATGGTTTAAAAAAAAACCTGAGGCAAAACATAGATGAAAAGAAACAGGTTAAATTCTAAGAGCTAGCAAGAAAGGAGCCTAAGCTAAGGCCAAGCATTCATAACTAATAAGTCTCTGTGTCATGATTTGGAAGCTGACTGGTGGCCCAAAGAAAGCCTGGTACTTTTGGTGTTCCAACATGGGGCACAAATTTACATATAGGGAAATTCCCATGGATCCAAGTAGGGGACAGGACCAAAGCTGCTGGTGGAGGGCCTAGCCATCACTTAGCACTTTAAAGTTTGGCTCACACATCCTAGAACACTGCAAGTATACCTTGGTTTCATAAGGTCTCATTTGTTACTTGTTGGTTTTGTTGCCTATTCCATTGGAGTACTGTTCAGAAAGTCCTCTTCTGTGCAAGTAATTTGAGACATATTCACTATTATACCCTTTAACAGATTCAAGGTATCAGGTATTCTTGAGATCATTGATCCGTTTGGAAATAATAAATAATGATCTAGACTTATTCTTCTACATGTAGTTATCCAGTTTGTCCAACCCTGTTTGTTGAAGATACTGTCTTTTTTGCCAATGTGTACTTTTGGTCTCTTTGTTAAAAACCAGATGGTGTTAGGAATGTGATCTTATATTTGAGTTTCTAGTTCTACTCTATTGGTCGATGTGTCTGTTCTGATGCCAGTAACACAACATGTTTACTACTTACAGCTCTATGGTATAACTTGAAATCAGGAGTGGTGATACCTCCAGTGGTATTTTTATTGGTCCGGATTTTTCCAGGCTATCCTGGGGCTTCTGTATTTCAATGTAAGTTTTAAGATTATGTTTTTGATTTCTATGAAGAATTCCATTGGAATTTTGATAGGGATTATATTGAATCACAGGTTGGTTTTGATAAAACGGGAAATTTAATAATATTAATTATACTAATCTATGAACAAATTATGTATTTCCATTTTTGGGTGTCTTCTTGAACTTCTTTCCTGTTTTAAAGATTTTATTGTATTAGTCTTTCAATTCTTTCCTCAGATTTAGTCCAAGATAATTTTTGAAACTATCTTGAATGGGATTGTTTTTCTGGTTTCTTTCTCAGTGTTTATCACTGGGAGATAAGGCTACTGATTTTATGTGTTATTTGTGTAGCCTACAACTTTTCTGAATAAATTTATCAGCTATAAGTGTTTTCACTGGAATCCTTAGAGTCTTTTATGTATAGGAATCATATCATCTGTCAATAAAGACACTTCTTCCTTTCCTCTCTGCTTTCCTTTCCTCTCTTTGCTTTTATGTTCATAATTAACCTATAATTTTACCTTTAATTGGGTTTTATCTGGTTCTGCTATCAGAATAACACAGAGTTAGTAAAAAAAATAAAAGAGTTACTTCATTTTCTATTTTACAGAATAATTTGAAGACTGTTGTTACTACTTATTCTTTGAAGGTCTTATAGAAAGAATGCTCTGCTGAATCTATCTGGCCTTCAGTTCTTTTTTTGTTTGTTTAGTTGGAAGGTTTTTAACTACTGATTCTATTTTCTTGGTTTTTATGGGTCTTTTAAAACTATTTGCTTCATCTTGATTCAAGTTTGGTTGGTGACATGCATCTAGAAATTTACTCATTTCCTTTAGACTTTGCTATTGAGTGGAATATGGGTTTTTTTAAATGTGCTTTTATGATCCTTTGAATTTCCTAAGTGTCTGTTATACTTCCCTTTTCATCTATGATTTTGTTAATTTGAGTCCTCTCTCTTTCTCTTTGTTGATTTGGATATGGTTGTGTCAATCTTGTCTCATCAAAGAACCAACTCCTAAGTTCATTGAGTCTTTGTATTGTTGT
Organism: Neodon shergylaensis; assembly: GCA_025134845.1. Lineage (NCBI taxonomy): Eukaryota > Metazoa > Chordata > Mammalia > Rodentia > Cricetidae > Neodon > Neodon shergylaensis. The sequence goes on from JABTXL010005416.1 coordinate 283,380, forward strand.
TTGTTTGTTTGCTGTATTTTATTAATTTTGACCATGATTTTATCCTTTCCATTCTACTATTTTGTGTTGGGGGGGGGGGGTCGCGCTGGAGAGGTGACTCAGCTGCTAAAATCTAGACTCACAACCAAAAATATAAAGTGGCCCACAGAAATATTTACAGTCTTAGCCCCTGAAACTTTATGATCACTTTTGATACTAACTAGCTTCTACTTTGGTTAAAACAGATCATTCAAGTTTTATTCTAAGTGATAAAACTACACTCACATATGGTATAAAAAAGACCCAATCACTTAGACATTTAATATGTACACATATCCTGAAAACCAGAACTCACCCTTGCATCCTTTGAATGGGCTCCAGGTGAGATCCTTCTGACAAACTAGAGTCGTCCTCTCTCTTGTAGCAGGTTCATAGCCAGGATGACAGCGGTATTGTAACATTGCCCCAACCGGATATACATCTTCCTTTTTGGGTGGGAGATTTTGTAGCCAGCTAGCATGTGGAATGTCTGGTATATTAGTGCAACCATCTGCATATAAAACGGGAACAAGAGAAAAGGACATTGCTAATAAGGCTGCCGTAGCACTCAGAGAGCATGTCTCGTCAAAGGGTACCAAGAGGAACTAGTCTTCCATAGCTCACATTGACCACACCAGAAAATGTATAAGAACATTTGCCAAGCTTGGCCCAGCTCCTGGCAGGTTCTTACCAAAGGCACCACCAAATGCATTCTGTGTGCCGTGCCAACTGCACTCAACAGTAATTCTTTCCATTGTACTTCAGCTGTTTCTTTTCTAAGTTGAAGTGTTAGGCTTGTTAAAAGAACATGATGGGAAATTTTTCAGAGACAACCAAAACTATGTGTGTTTTCCTGACTAGTGAACATGAACAAACATGTCCCTCATCTGGGAAAACTCAGAACAAGAGCAAACAAAACACTAATGTTTTTGAGCCTAGGCTTTGAGATCTTGCCTGGTACTACTAGTTCAAACATAACACATGTGTCTACAGAGTTGATGTTCATTACATTGTATCTCCAAATATTCACCATGAGACATAGGGTAAAACCCTTCAGAAAATACAGATGGACAGTTTTTAAATATTCTTAGAGTTGTGAGATTTCCACACTATCCAATTTCAGGATATCTTTGTCATCTTTTGAAGAAACCCCATATTTTTAACATTACTCCTACATTGAGCTTTTTAGATAAATAGAATCACACAATATGTTTTCTTTCCTTTTTGTAGCTGGCTTCCTTTACTAGACACCATACTCTAAAATTAATTCATGCTCAGAATTTCTCAGTACTTCATTTTTATTCTGAATGCGATTCCATTGTATAGCTATCCTAATTTATCACTATATGGATGGATATGTAGGTTATTGGTGGTTAAGAACAATGCTGTTTTGAACATTCATGCAAAATCTTCTGTCTGGATACCTGTTTTCATTTCTCTCTGAGAGATACCCAGGAAAGTGACTATGAATCAAACACTAACCACATGTTCAACCTTCAGAGGAACTGTTGGAATCATTTTCTAAAGTGTCTGGAATAATTTAGATTCCCACCAGTAGGGTATAGAACTCTAATTTTTTCATAAATCTTGGTAAAATGTCAGGCTTTTTATAATAATCATTCTGATATTATTTATTCTTGCTAGAAGAAATAAGAGAGGAACTTGTCCTGCCTGGAAGCATAGAGGAAAACATAAGCACATGAATTATCATTGTATAGATAATTAAGAAATAAGGAGATGATACAATAATCTATCCTTTTTTAGTAATGGAGATGGGTTTGCAAGACTTCCAAAAATTCCCAGTCCATAGAATCTCAAGTCTGTGGTATAAAATAAATGTCTCCACACAACCTACATATCTCCTCCTCCGACATACTTAAATTACCTCTTTTTTTGCTTATGTGTCTAAGGTAATGTCAATATTAATAAGTACCTGCTTCACTAGAGTATTTAGGAGTTATCAACAAGGAAAGATTCTGTACATGTTTAGTAAGATACATTTTTTTCAAATATTTTAAATCCACATTTGATTGAATTTCCAGATGTGGAAACTGGATACAAAGAATCAATTTATGCCCATTTCTTCTATACAACTGATTTTAAGGAGCATGCTATAAAAATTAAAATAACTCAATTATTAAGCATATCTAGAAATGCATTTCATTTAATAATAATAACACAGGTTTTAGCTGCAGACAAAAATGTATTTGACAATAAAACCAGCAGATATTGGCTGGAATCTACAGGAAGAAATGAAGAATCTATGATAGACTGTATAACCTAGCACTATAAGGGCTTGACTACCATGTGTAAAGACGTGGGTTTGGTTCCCAGCACAAGAACAATAAGGAGGTAGCTGGAGAGAAAAGGGATGCTGTAAATATATAGTTATACTCTGTTTTTCTCTCCGCTATCATAAGTACATGAAACATAAATTTTTATAAAGTAGTAATTTTATTTGCTGTTGTGTTTCAACAATATGGGTGTGGATGTTTTGCTGGGTTGTTGGTTCATGTTTTTCTTCACTTTAACTATATCTTCTTACTCACTGCCATGCAGCTTCCATAATCTCTAGTGAAAACCCAGATGTTAATTTTGCCGATGTGCTGTTTTTCTCTTGTTGCTTCCTCTTGAAAACATTTTCTATTTATTTCTACCTTTCAAATTTTTCACTGTTATCTCCAGGTCTTGAAATTTTACAATATAGCCTTCTTAAGTTACAAGTGAGCTTCTTGAATGTATAGATTAAATATTTATGTCAAATTTGGAAAATACTTGATCGCTTTTTCTTTGAATAATTTTCTCTGACTCTCTTCTCTTTTTCATACTCTTATTAAAATCTCTCATGTAGTCTGTTCCTCTTTTCTCCCTTTTTCCTTTTATGCTACAAATTGCGTAATCTCTATTGCTTTTACCTTTAAAGGCATTGACTCTCTCTTCATCTTATTCTTGTTTATTATTGCGCTCCTCTTGCAAATTCTCCAATTACTTACTAAGTTTCTCAATTCTCAAACTTGCATTTCATTCTTAAAATAATTTATCTTTATTGGTGTTTCTGTGTGATGGGACATAATACTTCCCTTTAGTTCTTTAAAGAATGTTTCCTTTAGCTTTTAAACCTATTTATTGATGTGGGATTTCCCTCTTTATACTGTGAACCATAGGTTAATGAATAAAGCTGCTTTGGCTGACCAGCAGGGCAGAACAGAGTAAGGCAGGAATTCCAAGCAGATAGAGAAGGAAAGAAGACAGAGTCAGGGAGACACCATGTAGCCACCAAAGGAGAAATGCCCGAGGAAGCCCAGTGGAACCTTGCCAATAGGTCACAACCTCATGGTGATGCACAGATTAATAGAGATGGGTTAATTTAAAATATAAGAGCTAGCTAGAAATACTTTTAAGCTATTGGCCAAACACTACTGTTAATTAATACAGTTTCTGTGTGATTATTTAGGGTCTGGGTGGTCAGGAAATGAATGAGCAATCTCCGCCTACAATTTATAACTATTTTGAAAATCTTTTCTGCTTAGTCTTATATTTTGGCCAATCCAAGGCAGTTTTCATTGCCACCTTTTGCCTTCCTTGTGAGTTACTCTTTATGATTTCTTCATATCTGACCATTATTTTTTGAAAACTGTACATATAAAGTAATAGTGATTTGAATACTATTTTCCCCTCATCACTTTCGAGATTTGTTGTTATTTTTCTTGTTTCCTTTTTGATTGTGTCTTGATTGGAGTACTTTAGTTGAATCTATTTCACTGAAATATGTGACATCTAATGACATACCTCAGAAAGCACAGCCTTGTCTTCCTAACTACCTGGAACAGCTAATTTTTCTCTTTGACTCTCTTGTTGCACTTTTGGCTGATATACCTCTATAGAGGTATGTACAATGGCTAGCCTTCAATATTATCTGATTACCCCAATGTTGTCTTTTAAAACAAAACCCTAAGGGCATATATTACTTTATAGTCAGGCCCAGTTAAAGTCAGGGGGCTCTTGGGATGTAGGATGTTCAAAGTCTCTAAAGCTTGTTCTAAATCTACTCTAGAATATTCTTTTCTATTTTATTTTCCTGTGTATATTAACTAGCCCTAGTACTGTGCTACAGAAAGGAATTTTCACACAAGTGGACAGTATATACAGTGAGCAGATCTCTTCCCAACCCCCACTTGCCTTGTCTCATTCCTTCCCCTTCTGCTAGTCCCTTTTGTCCCTGTTTCACTTCTGCCTTTACAGCGCCTACTCATACAGGATTTTATGCATTGATACATAATATAAAAACCAGAAAGGAAAGGAAACATATGATGTTTGTCTTTCTGAGACTGGCTTTATTCCTGTAATGTAGCCTTCTTGTGCTATAGACAGGAACTGGAAAGAATAAGTCAGTTCCTTCACCAGAACCCTTTTCGCATTATAGGGGCCGTGAGATAGAAAAAGGGGGTGTCAGTAAGGAGTCCTGCATCCAGCTGTACCCAGCACCATGAACACATAGTCTACAGCCCAGAGTCAAGAGCATGACATCCATCAATATTCGCTCATTTTCAAGTCTATAAAATGAGGAAACTGGACAGTTTGCTGGCCACTCTACTAGAACATTTCTCTTCCAAGACAGAGCTGTTCAGAAACAGGAGGATACAACTGAGCAGCTCCCTCCCCTGGCTTCTCCATCCTATGCCATGGGAGGCGGATGGAGGAACGGACCTGATGCCTGGTTGCTCACATCTGCATAATATAAGCTTTTCACAGCACGGAACTTTAGAAAACGCACACTATCCAACAACAGCCCATCCCAAGCACATCCTTCACCCAACAGCAGATGGGAGCTTCCATTTATGACTTCAGAGGAGCAGTTCTCAAGGAGATGCTGTTACTGCTAGCTCAACACAGTGGCCTCTCGATATTTCTATCCAGTATCCTTGGATTTGCTAGAAAGAAAATCTTGTTAATTTGTTGTAACTGTAACTCCTTTGAGTACTCTCCAAGACACACTGAATGGTTTCTTTACTAATTTTGGTTACTTTAATAAATGCTTCTCCGGGATAGAGATCTGCCCCACTACTTGTACCAATGTCACAGAACTCCCCAAGATAAAGACTCATAATGCCTCATGAGTGTGAAACCCAGAAGGTAAGACATCAGAGGCTTCCTCCCCTCAGCAGTTGTGTGACCTTGAAAATGTTTCCTCATCCGCCAAATTAGGGTAAGGATACTGTTCACAATTGACTGATTGCTTTAACTCTCCTTTGGAACCAAGACTAGTTCCAAGTTAACATTAGAATTTTTATCACTATTAAAAAAGATCCACAAGTTAATTGTTTTAGAGTGTCTAGTCTATATATTACTTCTGTACAAATTAAAAGAGGGCATTTTATTACCTGTCTTTCAAACACCATTTTGTTAGACAAGTATCTATTAACTACCAAAAATTAATGATATAAATATACTAATCTTCTATGTCTACAACACCAGTGCTTCTCCTTAGGACTGGATTGTGAATAACCATGTATGACAGAAGACCTTGCAAGGAGTACTAAAGTCGTCCTTCTTTCCAACAAGAAAACAAGGTTAAAAATTATTAATCCAAATTTAAATTTTTCTGACTCAGAATCTAGACATGAAAGTCTGTCCACACAAATATACCTGAATATCCTTATGTGCCAAACAATGAAATTCCTTCATGGTCTATACTTACTGAGCTCACAAACAGGGGGAGAAGGATGCCAATTGCCATCAGCTTCACAAGAGATTGTATTTTTGCCTCTGAGGATGGTCCCTTTCAGGCAGGCAAATCGAACAGAGTCTTTGTATTTATAGGTAGCTCTAAATCCAGAATCAATTACTCCATGTAAAACATATGGCTGAGGACAGTTGATCCCTGAAGAATTATGAGCAAAGACAAGTAGATTTTAAAAGTTAAACTGTATAGGGACAACAGCTCAGTGAGTAGAGTGAACACAACAACCTAAATTCTAATCCGTAGAACCCACATACAAATTTAGCATGGTAGCATATATCTGTAATTTCAGCAGTCCTATGATGAGACAGGAGACTTCCCTAATGTTGTAAGGGCAGTTATCTTGGTGCATGCAGCATAGATGCAAAGCCAGACATGGTAGTGCACACCTTTAATCTCAGTCCTTGGGAGGCATACATAGAGTGACTCTATTTCAGGGTGGAAGGGGGGTACCTCCAGATCAAAGGTCAGTACCAACCTCCAAGTTTGTTCTCTACCTCCACATACATACAATGGCACTCCTGTACCTGCCTACATGTGCGTGCATGAATACACACACACACACACACGCCACAGATAATTTGAGATCTGGGGATATGGATTAGTGGAAGGGTGCCTGCCGAGTATGCATGAGGCCCTGGGTACCACAAAAAATGTAACTTGGAGAATTAATATAAATAGTAATAGGAATTTTATTGAAGACAACTAGAGGATACCTCTGGAAAGGCCTGTGAAGAAGTCGGAATAAGAAAAAATAGACTTTATTTGGAAATAGAGAAAGAGCTTTAGAAATCCGCAAAGTAATTGAAAAGGATGCCAGAAAAGAGGCAGGGGGAGACCCTTGACATAGAGAAGCCACCCTAACACAGCCTCAGCTACTCCGTTCTCTGTGGAGTAGGGGAGCAGAAGGCACCCAAAAGTTAAGTCAGACAGAAAGTCAGGAAGTCTGACTCTCCAGACAAGCCTCAAGTCCAGCTGTGGATTTTGATAAGACAGGAAGACAGGGCCAGCCATAGGAAAAATTCCTTTTGTCCCAGGACTTTCAAGGCAGCCCAGGACAGGCACCATCTTGAAAGGTACAACTGTGCTACTCTGTGGACGTGAAGGAAAACAAACCAGCCCCAGGCTAGGGAGTCTTCATGTAGCCTGCTCCAGTCCCGAGGGAGGAAAGGCCCAGAGCAGCAGTTGTGGGTAAGAGGAGGGTGGGTGAACAACTCTTCCACCCCAGTTAACACAATGAAGGTATCAGCTACATGCATGCCCGAGAGGCTATCTTCCAGGTGACTCTCTACTGTGTCAAGTTGATGTGTAAGATTAATCATCACAGACCAAGATGAAAAATCTAAGACTCCTTGGGAGGGGAGAAACAAGTACAATAATCCTAAAAGCATACAGAATCTACCCAGTGCAGTGAAAGCATAGAAGAAAATTTCCCAAACCTAAAGGAAAGATTTCAAATACAAGAGGCATTTAGAACCCAAAATAGACATGAGAAGGACTCTCTCCTGTACATAGCATAGTAGAGATGTTAAAAACAGCAAAGGGTAAAAGTCAATGTCTCAGGGGGTAAAGACACTTACTGGCCAGGCCTGACTACCTGAGTTCAATCCCAAAGGCCCACATGATGACCAATTTCCCTGATCGAAACAGACTTAAAACCCCCTCAATAAAATTTTATAAGCCAAATCCAAAAACATATTAAAGCATTCATATGCCGTAACCAAGCTGGCATCATTCTAAAGATCCAATGTTGTTTCAGTGTAAGTAAATCATAAGGTAATATATTCAGCATATTAAGTAGACTTAGTACAGAAATCACATGATCATCTCAACTGATACAGATAACACCTTCAACAAAGCTCATCATCTCTGCATGATAGAATTCCTGAAGAAAGCAGGAATAGAAGGACCACACCTCAAGATTACAAAGGCTAGAGCCAGGCAGTGGTGGCGCACGCCTTTAATCCCAGCACTCGGGAGACAGAGGCAGGCGGATCGCTGTGAGTTCGAGGCCAGCCTGGTCTACAAGAGCTAGTTCCAGGACAGGAACCAAAAGCTATGGAGAAACCCTGTCTCGAAAAATCCAAAAAAAAAAATTACAAAGGCTATAAACAATAAATTATATGTGTGTGGAGGGGGGGTGTCTGCAAACACCACAGCCAGCAGAGTGTAAATCCATAGGAGGCAAGAGATTCAGTTCAACAGGAATCAGGGTGTTACAGCTCAATAGAAAGGCATCCTGGCAGTCGGGGGTCAAGGAACACCTACAGCTCAGAAGGAAAAGGTATCCTGGCAACCAAGAGCCAAGGAATACCACAAAGTCACACCACGCAACAATCTCACACGAGAGATATATTTGGGAGGGAAAAAATTAGGATGAAGGCTGCCTCTGCTTGGGTGAGAACTGAACAAGATTAGATAGGCTTGGGCTGAAGAGATGGCTCAGTGGTTAAGAGCATTGCCTGCTCTTCCAAAGGTCCTGAGTTCAATTCCCAGCAACCACATGGTGGCTCACAACCATCTGTAATGGGGTCTGGTGCCCTCTTCTGGTCTAAAGGCATACACACAGACAGAATATTGTATACATAATAAATAAATAAATATTAAAGATTAGATGGGCTTAGGGTTTCTTGGGAAGAGGGTGGAGCTTTCCAGAGTGGAGGTGGCAGGATCTCATGTCCAGACACTGGGCTTTCACCCTACAGACTGGGGGCAGGGTCCAACAGTTAGAGCAGTTATTTTGTGGGTGGGACCTGTCAGCTAGAGGTCCATTCTTGGGTCTTGAGGGACTTACACGAAGTAGCTGCTGTTGGCTCCAGACAGTTTATTTTAGGTGTATTTAAGCAAAGCACCATTTGGACAAAAATTTCCTTGTGGTAAATAACTCAATCCCACATGTACAACAAAGCTTAAGACATGACTATATCAAAATTCTTGTAAAGAACAAGTGGTATCTTCCATAAAGATGGATTCTATAGATTAACTGAGCCAGCCGGTTCAAGGTAAGCAATGCTCATGACAAGGATATAGGTGGAGATAGTACTGGAGATTGACTGAGATAAACAAGCTAAAGATAAGAGTCTGGAGGAATCCTGGCCACACAGAGAGTGCAGAGGTCACCAGGCTATTAACCACGTCCATTCCCAGATTTCTGGGTGGAAAACAGGTTATACAAATGGTAATAGTAAAAGATGAAATCAAAGCATTCCTGTTTGCAGATGGCATGTCCTATAATAATACAAAAACAAACTTTACAAACTTCCGCAAAAAACTTTTAGATCTGATAAATACTTCCAGTTTGAGAACAGGATATAAGAACACATACGTATTTCTGGTTCTAAATAAAAGGCGGCAATAAAGTCACTCCCAGTCAAGGGATGAATTTATTTTTCTTTCTTCTACAAAGAGATTGCAAAAACACATTTCCGTGTGGAAATGCCATGAGACCAAAGAACCTGGACTGCTGAGCTCTATTCTAAGTTGTTGGCATGTCCAGGATGCTCTCCAGGGAAGGTTGTCTACGTGTAGCCAACGTCTTAGAACAGACTATAGATGAACAAGAAATTCTTAATTTCCCAAACCAATGTGATTTGTTGGTATTTGCCACTCTAACGCCTTGAGTATCTCTTAGTCAACTTAAGATGCATATACGCACTCATTCATTTATCTTTAAATTGTTACTTCCCACAATGAATGCACCTTTTTTTTCTTTTAAGCAAAATGTAAGTGAAGAGTGGGGAGCAGAATTCGCCCCTGGGACTTACTTTCACAGGTGGGAGGGCTTGGGCTCCAAACACCCACTGTTTTGTTCACCACAGAGCAGGTGATGGAGGCACTGCCAATGAGTGAGAAGTTGGGGTAACACCTGTAGGTGATGGAGGAGCCGTACGTGTAGAAGTCTTCATCTCCACCACTGTGCCTCCCATGGCTGATATCTGGAGGGGGCCTACACTTGACACCTGAGAAATTAGTAGAAGAGAAAGAAATGGTGGGGGGGGCATGTTAACTGTGATAAAATTCTTGCAAATGTATGTGGAGGGCACACGTGTCAGGCAGGATGCACAGAATCATTCCCTAGGAATGTTTATAACCAAGGCAAAAAGTGTCTTTACTTACTTACACATTCTGGGAGAGGATCGCTCCAGGCAACTCCTTTACTTTGGATCTCACAATAACTAGTGGATGAGCCAATTAAGATATACCTAGATAAGAGAAGGTCAACGATTTTAATGGAATCCCCACTTTAAATAAAGGAGTATAACGGTGATTAAACAGATATTAAGATGAAGAAATGATGTTTTCTCAGTTAAGGAGTCATAGCAGAGGGTTTGGGGGAGAGAGGGACGAAATGGAACAACGTATAATGATACAAACTTGAAGATGCCATAATGTGCCCATCTCCTTGTATGTTACAGATTAGTGTAAAAGCCAAAAAGTATGGTGACACATAGGAACAAAAATGTCATGATGGAACCCATTGCTCGGTATGCTAACTTTAAAAATTCATTCAATTTTTTTAAAAAAATCATCTTACATTGTAGCAGAAGACAATATTTCAAAATACATTTCAAGTGAAAGTTACAAATGATCTACATAGTTAAATTAATGTACACATTAAAATTGTACATTACTCAGCAGTGAAAACTGGACCAGCTGCTCCTATAAAAAACAAGGAAGCGATGGCTCAGGGATTTAGAGCCCTTTCACACGCCCACCTAAGTTCACAGAAATCCACCTGTCTCTGCCTCCTAAATCCAGCAGGATTCAGGGATTTTTTTTACATTTGTTATTCTTGAGAATTTCACATGTATGCAATGAAATATGATCATAACATCGCTATTCACCCTTCCAACTTCCCTATATAGAAAGCTTAAACATGAACTAAACCTGTTATCAGAAAGGGACATTTATGAGCATGTGCTAATTTCTTGACTTGTATTAGAATAGGGAACACTGCAAAGATACAAAAGAAACTGTCAAACGTAAATTCTTAACACCGGAAGGAATAAGGTACATGGAGTGGAAGTGATAACTCTTAATACATATTCTTTGTAGCACTTTAAAATTTGAAAGTAGTTATTTTCTAAAGTTAACTTGGAATTCTTTATAAATGACCTCACACTCACCCTTCTAAGCAGCTGAATTCGATCCGTGATCCAAGAGAGAAATCCGACTTAACTTCCACTTGTCCATTTGGTAAGTCTCCTGGATTCCTGCATGATTTTTCTAGAGAAAAATTAACATGATGGTAAATGATCCCACCATTCGCCGGTACTACCATTAGAAGTTAACAGACTCATATCGACCCTACATTCAGGAAGGCCTGCATGTTTAGAGTTGCATTTATCTCTAAATCAGACTCCTGAATTTTTGTTCTGGAGGGAAATTTCACACAAAGTTTGATATCTTTTTGTCACTCTGGTATATTTTAGCAAGAATCATTTTCTTGAATATAAAAAGAAACAAAAAAGAGAAGGTAGACATAGTGTGTCATTGCTGTTGGGGACAGTACAGACTGCATTCCCTGCTCTCAGTGAATTAGCTGCTCTTCCAAATCCAAGAAATATTTTCTTTTCTGCATGATTTTACTTCATTTTTAAATTAGTATAAAAATAGTGGGTTTCATTATGACACTTTCATATAGGTATAGCGTTGTATTTTAAGCATATTCACCGCCACTGTCGTCACCTTCCTTTCCCATATACATACACACACATACATGTATATATATGTATATATATATGTATATATATTAAAAAAACTTCCAGATTCTGCATATAAAAGCAAATGTTCCCCATGTGTTTGAGGTAAGATTGCTACTTTCTAGCCACTTAAACCCCGGATATTTTATCATTATTATTATCATTACTATTTTTATTGTTGTTGCTGTTATTGCTGCTTGGGAGTTGGTTACAGCATGCTTGTGGAGCTCAGAAGACGATTCTAAAGAATCAGGTCTCTCCTTCTCCCTTTCCACAAGTTACAGGATCACCTCAGGTCACCGTTACCTGATAAACCATCCTACTAGGCCCAATTTTTCCTTTCCTTTCCTTTTCTTTTCTTCTCTTTGTTTCATTCGTGTTTCATCTTTGAGATATGATCTGTCACTGTGTAGCCCTGGTGGCCTAGAAATTGCTATGTAGACCAGACTGCCTAACTCACAGAGGTCCTTGCTTGCCTCTGCTTCCCAAGTGCTAGGATTGAAGGTTTTCACTACCTCGCACCAGGCCTTGGTCCCAATATTTATTTAAAGAAGTGTCTACTGCGTTGCTGATAATTAGTTAGGGTTACTGTTGCTGTAGTGAAACACCACGACCAAAGCAACGTGGGAGGAAAGGTTTTGTTCAGCTTACGCTTCCACATCACAGTTCACCATCAAAGGATGTCGGGACAGGGACTCAAACAGGACAGGAACATGGAGGCAGGAACCGATACAGAGGCCATGGAGGAGTGCTGCTTACTGGCTTGTTCCTCATGGTTTAGTCAGTCTGTTTTCTTACAGAACCCAGGACAACCAGCCCAGGCATGGCACCACCCACAAAGGACTGGGTCCTCCCCCCATCAATCACTAATTAATGAGTTGCCCTACAGGCTTGTCTACAGCCTGATCTTACGGAGACATTTTCTCAGCTGAGGCTTCCTCCTCTTTGATGATTCTGGCTTGTGTCGAGTTGATGTAAATCTACCCAGCATAGTAAAGCGTTCTTCATTGTCTCCAGCTTATTTCTTGTTGTCTACTCGGTTTTCTTCTGATTTTCAGAAGATTCATACTTGTGTACATTCGAAATACTAGTTGATGAATTTGCTAGTTCCTTAGTGACTTAAGATTCAGTAATTATAACCCGAGCCAATATTCCAAAACTGGTAAGCGCATAAGTGAGAAAAATAAATGCCGGTACTTACTGACACAAGAGATAGTAATGGTCCATGTCCCCTTAGCTTCACAGTAAATAGCCTGGCCTGAAGTTGCTCTAATGTAGCCAGGGCGGCAACTGTATTTCAGGAATTCATAGCTTTCGAACTCTGTTTTGTTTGTCTCACTTACTAGCAAGGCACCGGGTATATCGGGTGGTGGACCACATTTACCTAGACGCCAAGAGGACAGCAATAGCAAACGTTACACCCTGAGACAGAGCATCTTAGTGCTCTAGTTGTAGAGGGAGAACAGTTCTCTTCTCCTCTAAACAACAACAACAAAATCGTAAATGTATTATCCCCCTGTGTCACAAACCCACGAGCGATGTGCAGATATGCCTGTTGACAAGTGATAATAATGATGATGACAGAGGACATACATTTGTTCTCTTCTCTACTATATAAAATAACTTTTCTAAAAAGGAAACAGTCACAAATTTTGTCATCATATATTACCCATCTCTGCTCAGAGAGCATCAATAAAAAGCCAAATTTCCTGTAGATTTGTCTTAACAGAACCTTACTGTTTAATTTGAAATAATATGATAAGCCAGGCATGGTGATCTGTAAGAAAGGTTATGAATTTAAGTCCAGCCTTGGCCACCCACCTAGAAGAGAAAGCATAGAAGTCTTCAGATATAAAAGTCTTAATCTTACTTTCCCTATTGAAAATGAACAGTGATGGAGAACTAAGCTGTCCCCTGAGAGCCCCAGGAGAAGTATGCTCCTCCCTTCTCCATTCCAGACCAATCTCCAGGCCATGGAATGTGTTTAGTTGCTGCTAGACAATATAGGTTGATGTCAAATTCCAGCTGGGAAACAGGTTGCTTTGGAAACTTAGGCAAGAAATTCTAGGTGAAATACCTAGAAACCACCCCGACTCCAGCTGACCAAATAAATCCTTTGTTGTTGAAACTGGATCTCCACTAGCTAAACCATCTCTTTTTTTAAAGTCTTGTGAGTAACTCGTGGTTGCCCATCTGGACTTGTGTCTACTACTCACCAAAAACAGCCACCCAGAGAGCAGCAATGACGGTCATTTGGAACAGAGTTGGGTCAGAGACTCTCCAGAGCCTAGAGAAGGGCCAAGCCACCGCATCTCTGTTTCTCTGAAGCCTCCCCTGTGGAGCAGCTCTTGGGGGGCACGTAGCCTGCGGCTGCTTTGCCCTCATTTGTTCTGCCAAAAAAAACCTGAATTTAATAAGCAGCCGTTTAATCTACATGGCACAGAGCATTGGAATGAATGCTTTGATAACCACCTCGTCACAGAAGAAACAGTCTGGATGTGAAGAGGAGACATGAGCACAGATGTGACAAGGAGAAAGAATGAGGACTCACCTCTGCAAAGGCCACTCGTGGGAAGAGAAATTCATTCCAAGCCGAAAAGGAAGTCCGTTTGTAGAGGAGGGGATACCTGAGCCCAGGTCAGCTGGGAGCAGGAGAGGGTTTCAATTTGGCAAATTAGGAGACCCCCTCCTCTCTCTTCGTCCCTTACTAGATAACTGACCCTGTGGTTCAGATTGTAGACACACACTGAAGACTGAAGAGCTAGTATGCTCTTCAGAGGAAATACACAATTTTGTCTTTTGGGGTCTAGCTCACCTAGCTCAGGATGATTCGTCTTTCTAGCTTCATCTGTTTACCTGAGTTTCATGAAGTTATCTTCCTTAAGAGCTGAATAATATTCCATTGTGTAAACAGATCAGAATTTTATTACCCATCCATCAGTTGATGGACATCTAGGCTGTTTGCAATTTCTGGTTATTATGAATAGAGCCGCAGCAATTAACATGAATGAATAAGTATCTCTGCATATAGAGTCCACTGGGTGTGTGCTCAAAAGTGATATAGCTGGATCTTGTCGTGGATTGATTTTCAGTGTTTTCAGGGCCCTCCACAATGACTTTCCATAATGGTTTTATCAGTTTGCATGACCACCAACACCGAGTAACTTTTCCCCTTTCCTGGCAACTTCACTAGCAGGTGTCATCATCTGCTTTATTGTTCTTGGCCATTCTGACCAGAGTAAGATGAAATCTCAAAGTTGTTTTAATTTTTATTTCCTGGTGACTAAAAATGTTGACTGTTTCTTAAGTGTTTGACTATTTGTGTGCAATCTCTTCAGAACTTTCTACCTAGTTTTCCGCTTAGTTATGTACCCCGTTTTTAACTGGATTGTTTTCTTGATGTTCAGGGCCTTTTAAAATTCTTTATATAGTCTAGCTACTAGCCTTCCACCAGATGTGTAGCTGGTAAAGATTCCTGAAAGAGGGTGTTTTCCTCTTCATTCTGTAGTGGTTGCTTTGCCCAAATAGTGTCCTCTGGTGTGTAGAAGCATTCTAGCTCCATGAGGTCCCATTTATTAATTGTTGGTCTAAGTGCCTGTGCAATCAGCATCCTGTTCAGAATGTCCTTTCCTATGCCAATAAGTCCAAATCGATACAACATGGTCTTATGGCTCGATGTATGCCTGCACGCCAGAGGAGGGCGCCAGATCCCAGTACAGATGGTTGTGAGCCACCATGTGGTTGCTGGGAATTGAACTCAAGACCTCTGGAAGAGCAGCCAGTGCTCTTAACCTCTGAGCCATCTCTCCAGCCCCACAACCACTCCTTTTGAAATTAGATTTAAGGCTCACTCCATGAGATGGAATCCAAACATGGCACTGCTAAAGTGGCCAAGAACCTGAGATTAGATTGGTTGTGAACCTAAAAAAAGCCTATTTCCAGTATTCTGCTAAATGGACATAACAATAAAACTCCTACTGATATCGCAATTCTCATAGATTAGTAAGTATCTCACTCAGTCCTCATCAGAGAAGTATTTTCTTGCAGTAGACCGGAATTAACAGACACCCAAAACTGGACAATGTGCAGAAAGTGAGAGACTTCAGAGAACTCATTTCTAAATGAGTTTTCTTCATCAAATCTATGAGGAAGAGGAGGTAGAAAAACTGTAAGAGCCAGAGATGGTGGATGACTCCAAGGCAATAATGTCTTCCATATACAACTCTAAACTTTTCACCTTAAAAAACCCACAAAACACGTAATTCCATGTGTAAATACACAAACATAGTTTTATTTTTTCTTGTTTTGGTTTGGTCTAGTTTTGTTTGGTTTAATTTTTTTTTTTGAGTCAGAGTTTCTCTGTGTAGCCCTGGCTGTCCTGGAACTCACTCTGTAGACCAGGCTGATGTCAAACTCAGAGATTCCACCTGCCTCTGCTTCCTGAGTGCTAGAATTAAAGGCACGCACCATCACCACCTAGCAAAGTGTTAAGATTTTAGTGTTTTTGTTTGTTTGTTTTTCTTTTTGCTTAGTTTCCTTCTTGTGGTATTGAGGATTGAAATCAAGGCCTTCCACATGTAAGACAAGCACTTTACCACTATGCTATAACTTAACTTATACAAATATAGTTTTAATGACTTTTTCTTATTTGAGCTGGCTGATGGTGCTTCCTCAAATACCCAAAGAGCATCTAACAAAAACTAACAGACATGAGAAGCCCTCTTTTGAGTTTTTGGCCAGGGCTTTCCAAGAGACTCTCAAACCATAAAACCTACTGCTGTTGCTCTTGGTTACCCCTAGAGGTGTAAGGTAAGCCCCTATTGCTGAAGACACCATAAACTTCAAAAGAAAGGTCTAGAGATCCCTGAGCTAGAATTGATTTGAATTCCTTTTCCCTGGGGAATAGTTTTCGTAGTACTAGAAGGGACCATACATGCTTTCAAAAGAAGGAAGCAAACCAAGAGTCCTGCTTAGCTATGATGCCTATGAACCACATCCATGACCAACATGGCACACTAACCCTAAGGATGTAGAAGTAGCACACATACCTTGGCAGTAAACAAAAGCTCTCTAATTGGACTTAAGACCCATTCAACAAGAGAAAAGCCATGTCTGGTATTGTAAACTCAGCTAACTCATTTCTCCGTGCTAGTGAAGTCACAGTTACTAACAGAGAATCTATAACCATTAATTTACCAAATTAGCATAACCTCTAACAATAATCTATAAACATTTGTCATTATATCCACAGATAAGTATAGTCTTCATCCCTCATCAAGAAAACTTAACTTTGCAACAGATGGAGACCATCACAGAAAACCATGACCAATCAAAATGTAGAGTTATGGAGTCCAGTTCCAATGCATACATCTACAAAACACTCCTGTCCCTAAGGGGAACATTGCAGAAAAGGGGACAGAAAGGTTGTAAGAGCCAAGGGATCAGGAGTTTACTGTGAGATTGTAATTAGTAATATCAGCTCACCAACAAGACCTCCCGATCATGAGCTGAACAAGGAGGATCCCAATGAACATACAAAACTAGGTGGGGGAAAGCCCATGGCACCTTAATTCTACACAAAGAGCTGTAGGTGATTTAGGAAAGCTGAGCACGAGAGGGGTGGTCTTCTCCAGGGAAGAATCACAGTTAGTCATCCATTACCAAATGTTCCACGCTGAAAACAGACATACAAGTAACATTATATGGACTGAACAGGTTATATTTAGGAATATATGCATCAATCAGAATTAATGGAGAAAGAGGACATGAATTTTAAAGAGAACAAGAAAGAATGTATGGGAGGATTCGTGGGGAGGGAAGGGAATAGGAAAATGTAACTAAATTATAAATAAATAAAGAATAGAACACAGAGGGCCCAATGACCAGCTTTACCCCCAACCCCCCAACCCCCCACTCAAGTGATCATCAGTAGTTCACTGACCTGCAGTAGCAGCTGAAACGACTCTGTGAGGTTGCCTCGATCCTTACTGTACTAGTTTCTCCCAAGATGACAGTAGATCATAATATCCTAAAGGTGGCCAGTAATAACTCCACCAAAAAGTGCCTGGATTCTCCCCACGCAGGTGGTCCTTGGATTCCACCCACACAGCTGGCCCGTCAGAGGCAGTTAAATAAAGATGGACAGGGAGAAACTCTCCTCCGGCCCGGTGAATGATTAACAAACCGGAGCAGTGGTATTTGCCTAATCTCCTTCCTCACCAGCCCTCATTTCTTGATCATGTGTTGCAATTATTTATTTTCTTCTCTGCCAACCATTTCCCCTAAGTTAGAAGGGTGACTGGAATTTGATGCCAGAGTTTTCCTTTTCTTTTCCTAAGCATAAGAGTGATGCAACTCAAAATCCAGCCAGTCTAGAAACCCTGAAGAGTTCAGACCCACTCTCAGAAGGACCCCCTTCCCAGGACGGCAAGCCAGAGGCATTCAGGGACCCCGGGTCTGGGAGCATTGCTCTTCCCTTGTCCCCAGGAATCACAAGGAGGTACAACAAACACAGAATACACTTTTATTGGATTCCTGTTGTGTGAGAACATGCCTAAAACATACTCGGAGCTCAACAACTGTTAGCAGCCCACCGGCAGGCATCAAGTGGCCTCCAGAAGCTGGTCTGACACCGATTACCACTCAGAAGGACGCAGTGGAGGGACGAGTAGTGTTAGATACCGCGTAAATCTACAAATAAAGTCGAGCCCTGACATGGCCTGTTTAATCTGCTAATCCCAACGTTTCAGATTCGGGTGTCCAAAGGACTGCTGTTGAAAAGCAGTTCTGGACCAGTGAGATGGCTCTGTGGGTACATAGGCATGTTACCAAGTCTAATAATGATCTGAGTGTCATCCCCAGGCTGAGCCAACTCTTACAAATAGTCCTCTGACTACCACACGTATGCCATGTCATGAATGCTCCCCATATAAATAAATAAGTGTAAAAAAATTAGTTCTTACCAGATGTACAAGCTTGTAATTGTAGCATTTAGGAGGCTGAGACAGGAGGATTATAAACTCAAGATCAATTAGGGCTACACAGAAGATCCCATCTAGGAAATCAAGGGCTGGGGATGTTGTTCAGTGATGGAGCTTTTGTCTAACATGTACAAGGCCCTTGGGTTTGATCAGCATAGCAAAAACAAAACAAAATCTCTTTGCGGCATCATAATTTACTTCCTGTAATAAACACTATAAACACTAATGGTGCCACAAACTGAGCTCATCAGGGAAGTTTGATAGGGATGTGAGATTTAGGGTGGACCTTGAATGGTAAGCAGAAAGGATATTAGAAGTAAAGAAAGCACCCCGCTTCACAAAGGTAAGAGACTGATTTAATTTGATAAGAATCTAAATAAAGAGGCTGGGCGATGGTGGCGCACGCCTTTAATCCCAGCATTCGGGAGGCAGAGGCAGGCAGATCTCTGTGAGTTCGAGACCAGCCTGGTCTACAGAGCTAGTGCCAGGACAGGCTCCAAAGCCACAGAGAAACCCTGTCTCGAAAAAAAAAAAAAAAAAAAAAAAAAAAAAAGAATCTAAATAAAGGACAATTCTACAAAGTTAAGTTGAATTGGAGGAAATGACATCTTTAAAATTCAGTCTTCAAAGTATCATTATCCAATATATTCAAGTTCTTTACTCTGCTCTCTGTGGCATGATGGGCAGAGTTTTCTCTCCAAGGGGTTTATCTTGTCTCACTTTCCACGTCGTTTAGCCTTCTCTTTTACTAAAACTCATTCTTTATTAGTTTTATCCATGTCATTTCTTTTCTCTCCTATCAATCCTGATTTAAAAGGCTCTTCTTCTCTTCATGTTCACGGTCTCTTGCTCTGAAGTGTTCCTGCAATTTCGCCAAAACTTCAAACTCCTTTCCATTCTTGAATATGATGCTGCACTTCTAAAGAATGCAGCCTTTACCTGCAAGTTCAAACATCTTCAGCTGATTTCCTAGCATTTCTCTGAAGTCTTTAAAATTGCCAAACATTCCTTTCTGAACAATCCTTCCCCTTTGACTCCTGCGATCGAGCTGTCCACTTGGCAAAATTTAGAGTCAACTCGAGATGGGCTTTGGGGCATGTCTCGGGGGTGATCATCTTGATTATGCTGATCAAGGAAAGCCGTGGGCACAGCAGGTGACACCATTCCCTAGTCAGGGGGTCCTGGGTGGAATAAGATGTGCGCAGAGCAATGACAGCACCCACATGCATTGTCCTCTTCTGGCTGAGAACATGATCCGATCAGCTCCTTCAAACTCTGGATGCCTTTAGTTCCCTGCCATGGTGGACTGCAACTGTGAGCTCAAAAATAAAAAACAAAAACCAAAAAGTTGGCTTGTGTAAGGGTATTGCATTACTGCAGCAGAGGAAACTAAGACAGCTCCCACAACCAACCCTAAACTTTCCTGATGCGTCTAATTTCCCTTAATTTTTGACAACTCCTTTTCCTTCCTCTCATCCATAAACATAAATACATTTCATTCCCTTCTTTTTTATTATTTTATTGTTTAGAAAGAGTTTGTGTGGCTCTGGCTGGTCTGGAACTCACTACATAGACCAGGCTGGCCTCTGCCATGCCTATCTATTTTTTTTTTTCAAAAAGAAACAAAACTTGTTGTAATAGGAGCGGCGGAGCTGCATCCCCAGCACCCCGGCTGCCTTCTTAGCTTATGCCCCGAAATAACAACACACAAACTGTATTCATTTAAACACTGCTTGGCCCATTTCTATCTAGCCTCTTCTCGGCTAACTCTCGCACCTGGACTAGCCCATTTCTAATAATGTGTGTAAGCACCCCACGGTGCCCTTACTGGGAAGATTCTAGCCTACGTCCATCCTGGGTCGGAGCTTCATCACGTGTCTCCCCGAGAGCTGAGCTATGGCGTCTCTCCGGGAGAGTGGAGCATGGCTTCTCTGCTCCAGAGAGCAGAGCTTGTCGAGTCTGAGCTCACTTCTTCTTCCTCCCGACATTCTATTCTGTTTACTCCTCCCACCTATGTTTTAACCTATGACGGCCAAGCAGTTCCTTTATTACTTAACCAATGAAATCAACAGATTGATATATGACACTCCCACATCACTTCCCCTTTTTCTGTTTAAACAAAAAAAGGAAGGCTTTAACTTTAACATAGCAAAATTACATATAACAAAACAGTTATCAAGTAAAAATTACAATAATCTTTATTATAACTAAGGAAAAGTATAACTATAACTAACTATTCTTAACTCCATCAAAGACTCCAGAAAGATACAATATTACCTAAGCAAACAAGAAATAAGCAACTTTCAAACTCTAGAAATGACAGAGACATCTCGCTGCCTGGACAGTCACCCAAAGTTCCTCTGTACCGTTGGGGCATCCATCTTCAGCCTACAAGCCCATAGTATCCAGCAGACATTTCCATGAAGCAGGACATTTCAAAGTCAGTTCAGTCACTATCTGTTGTGTCCTGCAGAATGTCTCACAGACTCTTTCATGAATCAGGAACCCCGAAAGATCATCTCACCTTTAGGCAAGTTCAGTAGTCCTCTCTCTGTGGGTTCTCTGTGTCCAGTTTATGCAATAGTCCAGGCAAGAACAGTTTCTTGCCCAAAAGGCTATCAAACTCCATAAGGATCCTCTTCGATGCCCATCTTCTTCTTGAAGTAGATTGGTGCTGCCAGGAGCAGACATGTCTCATTGTCATGAAAAACCCTAAGTTATTAAAACATTAAATGTCCTATTCTGTAATCTTTGAAAGATATGAAGAATGCCTATCTAAAATATATCTATGTACATCTAGAAAATCTTAACTAACATGACTACAAACTTGACTATTATTAATGATTATCCATTAAGAACCTATATATATTACATTTTAAATGAACTACACAATCATAATACCTTAGTCAAGATCAGAAATACATATACATATAACAAAATTGACCTTAAATTTAAATCACTAAAGCAAAATCCATATCAATGCAAATTATTCATATCTATATCATATCCCCCTTTAAATGTAAAAGAATGTTTATAAACCATATTTTCTCTCCAAACTGCTTCCTGCTGAATGGGGGCGTGGTTAATTAGGTCTTTCATGGTATAACCTGTGTGCTAGTTTCATCTCAGTTGACAGTTGAGCGAAGCAATTTTCTGAAGGTGTTCACAGCAACCTTTCAGGAGGACATGGTCTATCATACCACATTGGGATGGAAGCAATCCACAGACTCTCACCCTCTGTGAAAACAAAATAAGAATCTCATTTCCAAAGTATCATATCCTTAGATCCAAATTCAAAATATCTATGTTGGATTAATTCAGCAGCATTTATAAACAAATATATTTTAGCAGCTGTTGCTCCTTCCTCAGCATTCAAACAATTCAAACAGAGCATAATAGCATACAGTATCAAAATTCTCTGTGTATTTTCCATCTTTGTACGGCTTTATTTTAACCTCTATTTCGTTTATTTTTACTTTTATTTTATATTCTCTGTATCTCTTTGTCCTGGAATAACTCTGTAGACCAGGCTGTCCTTGAACTCTCAGAGATCTGCCTGTCTCTGCCTCCCAGGCATTGGGATTAAAGGTGTATGCTAGTACACCTTGAACTCACAGAGATCTGTTTGTCTCTGCCTTTTAGGCATTGGGATTAAAGGTGTGTGCTACCACACCTTGAAGTCACAGAGGTCAATCTCCCTTTGCCTTCCAAGTGTTGGGATTAAAGGTGTGTCCTACCACACCCAACTACTCTCTTTCTTCTTTTTTTTTACTTTTAAGAATTTACTTTTAGCTTGCATATATTTTTAACACACTGTAAATCATTTAAAATTTTTCTTTGTCTTTGAATCTCTCTTTACTGTATATCTCTCTTTTTCTGACCACACGAGCCTTTAAATTACTGAGCAATATGCGTAGGATTAAAGCTGTGGCTTTGCCAGCTAGATCCAGTCCATTCCTTAGCTTTCCGGCCTCATGGCTGAGGCACTGGCTGTAGCCATGTTTACTGCCACAACTCTATGGCATTTCAAGGTCCCTGCCAGCAAAGGAGCTTCAGCAGCCTGTGCTTGCAAACCACACGAACCACCTGCGTAAAAGATTCAGAGTTTGCCCTGGCAGGACAGTCCAGAAAGCCGACATTTTTAAACGGCACAGCTTTTTTCCTGCTACAGCTGAAAACCAAAAAGCATGCATTCAGCTTTTCATCGACACCGTTTAAGTGTTTTGTGGCAGGACCTCTTAATGAGCTGCAGGGATTTGCAGTTAAAGCTGAGTCAGGAAGCCTCTCTTAGATGAGAGTGCTTGCTTTCCTTTAGCAAGCAGAGTAGACCCCAGAGAGTGCTGCTACCAAGAAAACATGCTTTACTCTTTCCCAGGCTTTCTCAGGCTTTCAGTAGATTCAACTGTCCACACGTCTGGGTGCCAATCTGTTGTAATAGGAGCGGCGGAGCTGCGTCCCCAGCACCCTGGCTGCCTCCTTAGCTTATGCCCCGAAATAACAACACACAAACTGTATTCATTTAAACACTGCTTGGCCCATTTCTATCTAGCCTCTTCTCGGCTAACTCTCGCACCTGGACTAGCCCATTTCTAATAATGTGTGTAAGCACCCCAAGGTGCGCTTACTGGGAAGATTCTAGCCTACGTCCATCCTGGGTCGGAGCTTCATCACGTATCTCCCCGAGAGCTGAGCTATGGCGTCTCTCCGGGAGAGCGGAGCATGGCTTCTCTGCTCCAGAGAGCAGAGCTTGTCGAGTCTGAGCTCACTTCCTCTTCCTCCCAACATTCTATTCTGTTTACTCCTCCCACCTATGTTTTAACCTATGAGGGCCAAGCAGTTCCTTTATTACTTAACCAATGAAATCAACAGATTGATATATGACACTCCCACATCAAAAACTCTCTTCACTTTAATGAACTTTTCATCCTTTAAATATTCCCAGTAGGAGGCCCACTCTGTAGTAGATCATTGTCTTTGATAACTGTCATAAGTTCTGTTCACATTACTGTTGTCTGGGAGATATATTCAGTACCTCACACACAGCATTCAGGGCTGGTTTTTTTACTTCATCCCTAACAAAACCAGGTCACGAACTGTTTTGATATAAGTTTCACAACACCCTCATTGCCTCTGTTCCATTTTAATTTCTGCTGCCATGGAAATAGTTCACACCATCAGCATCTTCTCTGTGGATGTCTCGGTCTGTTTTGTGTTCCTATCACGGAATGTCCCAGACTGGGTACAGTATAAAGAACAAAGATTTACTTCTTACATCTGTGGAGTCTGTAAGTCAAGAACTGAAGGGCCTGCACTTGTCTCATGGTAGGAGGCAAAGGACAAAAGGACAGGCACGGGGCAAAGAAGGAATGGAACTGAACTCAATTCTTTCATAGGTTCTCCTGTGATAACTCACATATTCGGTACCAATCCATTCTGAGGACACTAATCCATAAACCCTAATCACCTCCTGTGCTGGATAGTTTCATGTCAGACACAAACCAAAGCAGTATTTTCAATTTTCCTAAAGCTGGGGCCCTTGAATACAATTCTCATGTTGTGGTGACCCCCAACCTTAAAATTATTTTTGTTGCTACTTCATAACTGTTCTCTTGCTACTGGTTATTAGTATCCAGGCACACCTTGGCCTGGCACAGTCATCTCATGGCTTATGGCAAGCAGTTCCACTGTACATAGTGCAAAGGCCCCTTTAAGAGACAAGCTCTGGTCTGGCAGTGGTGGTGCACACCTTTATAATCCCAGCACTCGGGAGACAGAGGCAGGCAGTGTGAGTTCAAGGCCAGCTTGGTCGTGGACAGACTCCAAGCTCTGCCCATGCCCCCCGATCTCCTCTTTTTGCCCAAGCAAGCAAGCAGTGCTCAGGTCTCTTCTTCTTCTTCTTCTTCTTCTTCTTCTTCTTCTTCTTC
>JABTXL010005416.1:310542-402883 GCA_025134845.1 Neodon shergylaensis
AAGAAGAAGAAGAAGAAGAAGAAGAAGAAGAAGAAGAAGAAGAAGAAAGTATTAGTATCCAACACTTTGGCCCTGCTCCTTGGGCACAGTCACCCATGGGCTTACAGCAAGCAGTTCAACTGTATATAGTGCAAAGGTTCCTTTAAGAGACAAGCTCCGCCTACTCCTTATCTCTCTTTTGCCCAAGCAAGCAGGTCCTGGTGTCCCCCCCCCCCTTCTGTATCTCTCCTTTCCCTCTCTCCCCCCTACCCTCCCAACACCCTCTTCTTAAATAAACTCCACACTCAAGCTCTCTCTGCATGGTGTATTTTGTCACGCCCGCCCCCCATCCTCCCTCGTTCAGTTTTACAACACTGGTATGGATCATAATGTAAATATCTGAGATGCAGAGCATTTGAAATGCAAGCTCTGTGAGAGGCTGTCTGACTCCCAAAGGGGCTGCAACTCACAGGTTAAGAATTGTGGAGCTAAAATCACCTGAGAGGGAGGAACTCAATAAGAAAAGTGTAAGTGGAGGCCACTTGTTCGTTCCTGGCCACCGAGACCGGAAGTAATCACACAGAAACTATATTATCTAAAACCCTGCTTGGCTTATTAGCTCGAGGTTTTTATTAATTAAATCCTACATCCTGAATTAACCCATTTCTGTTATCTTGTATTTTACCACAAGGCTCGTGGTTTACCAGTAAGATTCCATCTGGTGTCTGTCAGCTTCGGCTGCTACATAAAGTCTCGCTGCCTCTGCTTTCTTTTCTCCTCCATCTGCTTGGAATTCCCACCTTGCTCTATTCTGTGCTGCCATAGGCCCAAACAGATTCTTTATTAACCAATGGTAATAAAACATATTCACAGCATACAGAAGGGAACCCCACATCAAGTACCCCTCACAGCCTCTGCATCAGCTCCTCCCTCCAGGTTCCAGACCTGCTTGAGTTCCTGCCCTGACTTCCTTCAGTGATACACTGAATGGAAGTGTAAACCAAATTACCCCTTTCCTTCCCAATTTGCTTTTGGTCATGGCGTTTCATCACAGCAGTAGAAGCCCCATTGGAGTCGTCTTGAACACGAACTTTGGGGCACGTACTTGAACCACTGCGGTAACCCTTTATTGTTTCTCCTTCTCAATTATTTTCCACCTCCACCCACGCTACGGAGGGTTTTCCTTGCCACTGTCAGAAATCATCCTCTGTGTGTTCTCATTTCACTGCTTAGAAACCATGTGTATTTCTGCCTAAAAAAGAAGAGCAAATTCTCTAATATACATTCTAAAACTCGCTGTTGGCTGGACTTAACTAACCTCCCTCTCCTTCACCATTGCTCATGTTTAAGCCAACCCAAGTCACACGCTGTTGCCTGAACACAGTCCATCTTTCCTGCATCTCAGCAACCCTTTCTGGAAAAAAAAGTGAATCAAAAATTCATTTTAAAACATTAAAGCGCCTTAGGGAAGCCTTAGGGCTCCTGTATCTCCTACTCTTTAAATAAGGGGAAGAAAATACACTCATGGTACAGGACCATCTCAGACCCGTGGTGATGTGGGGCTGGGAGTTATTCAAAAGGCAGTAACAGTGTCGCCACATAAGGCTTAGAAACCTGGCTTCATAAACCAGGTGTAGGAAGAGTTTGGGGCCTAATTCTATTTCTGTCTCAACGGGTCGTTTTATTTATTTTGTTGGAAACATTTTAATGTTAATTACTCCTTGAGAATTTCACACAGTATATTTTTATAATGTTTTTCTATCCTCCACTCCTCCTAACTCCCCCCCCCACTCACAAGACTTCATGTTCTTTCTTTCTCTTAAAAAACAATAAAAGGTACCTGACAATAGTGGCTCACGCTTTTAATCTTAGTACTCGTGAGGCAGAAGCAGGCGGATCTATGAATTCAGGTCAGCCTAATCTATAGAGTTCCAGGACAGTGAGCATGACACCAGAGAAACCCTGTCTTTAAAAACCAACAAGAAAAGAAATTACTAAAACCATGGACTCTGATTTGTGCTAACTATTCCTGAACACGGGGCCTGCCCTGGAGTGTGGTTGCTATACAATGTGACTCCATTGAAAACAAGTGATTTCCCCTCTCCCAGGTGCTATTAACTGAGATCAGCTTATTAGCTGAGGGTGGGACTTGTGCCTACTTCCTTTCCTCCATGCTGGATCTTGTCCTGCTTGTGTTGGTGCAGGTCTCTACATTCTGTCACAGCCTCTGTGAGTTCATAGGTACATCTTTCTTTCCCGTTGTGTCTGAAAAGGCTGTATCCTTAAAGTCATCTACTACCCCTGGTTTTTAAAGCTTTCAACTCTCTTCTGCATAATGCCTGAGTTTTAAGGGTAGTGGTGTGATAAAGATACCCGATTCAGAGCCAACTATGTCCCTACTCTGCATATTGTCCAGTTGTCTGTGCAAATTATCACCTCCTTTAAGAAGCTTCTCTGCTGAGGACTGAGTGACACCCTGATTTACAGGTACAGCAGTGTGTCATTAGGAGTCATTTTATTGCTATGTTCCTTTTGCAGAATATTTGTTGTACTTTTTCCCACTGGACCTAGGACCTATCTAGTCTCAGGGTCTTGGCCACTTACACGGTGTCAGGGATGGATTCCATCTCATGAAATAGGTCTTAAAGTCAATCAAAAAGCGGTTGGTTATTCCCCTAACATTTGTGCCACTATTATACCAAGGGGCTTATCTTGTATGTAGATGGTTACTATAGCTTGCAGGTTCATAGCTGAAGGAGATATTAATGATTACTTGTCTCCTCTGGGAGCATGTATAGCACCTCTTCCAGCACTGTGAATACTACTCAGAAGGGATGAAGCTTGCAGTTAAATACCAGATATTTTTCTCCATGTGGTATGTCATAAGTATGTGGTGTCTTCAGCAATAGGGACTTACTATCAAGTTGTCAGAACAATCAATAGCACTGTCAATCATCTCTAATGCGTGGGGCTGTATGGGACTCAATAGGTGATTTTAAAGATGTAACTGTTATAAGTATATTTTTCCAGAATGAAAGGTTAGTTCTTGTCTCAGATTTTTTTTTTGACCAATAATCCATATCTTATGTGAGGTACACTCAGATCACATACATAATTTCTTATTCTCCACACAGCCAAAGAATTAAGCTCTGCATTCTGCACTAGATGCTGCCAACTCTGGAGTGGATAACCCCCGTGCTGGCCCTTCTGCATTCTAAGTCAAATTCCCATGCATGCCCCCAGAATACACACACTACATCGACTGTACGGTCACATGACCTTGCCATTTCAGCTCAGTAAGGAACAACCTGCAAGCACCTTCAGAAGTAGTTTATTCACAGGTGTATTTTGGTTACCATTTTGCTTAGCTATGATATTTCAGTAAAAAATCTGCCTTCAACTTAATTTTCTTCATCTCCAGGAAATACTTCAGTTCCTCCATCGTTAGTCCGCTTTCCTTTAGTCTTCTCACAAAGTTCTCTGTGGCACTGCAGAGGTCCTCACTCTCCTGAAAGGCAAGCTAGGGAAAGGAAAACTTTTAAAGTTACAAATGGGGACCTGAGATTCATCTCTCTACTCTAAAACCAAGAAGCTGCAAACCCAGGGAACTTCACGAGGGTCTGAGTCCTCGACATGATCAGTCCTTTACGCTTTCTGGTTTAAATATAGTCATTAATATTTCTCCAAGAATAAATACAGGCCAAAGTTAGTCCGAAGGAAAATAAATGTGTTCAGAATGTATTCGAATCTAGACTTGGAGCAGCTTCTCACAGCGGCCAGCACTTACAGATCTCAGGCACTGAGTACAATTCTATACCTTCTTTGCAATAAACCCCATAGGAAGGATTTGTGAGATGCTTTGATAATGGCGATGAACAGGAATGCTACCTAGAAACATGAGTTGGTATTCCATGAGGCCCCTTCCACAATCAGGCCAAGGTTAAGCCATTCGAAAACATTACCCAGCATTGAACAGATATTCACTAAGCATATGCCAAGAGCAATGCCAGGCCCGAGACTGCAGCTAAGAACAAAATGGAAAACAGCCCCTACTTACAATTGCTTTCTCAAGTGCAATCTGCTCAGCCAGTCTGGGGGCTTCCTGAATGGGCTCACAGGTAGGGTACGAACTGTTCCACTCCCCATCAATGCACTGCAGCTTCTGTGCGCCCACTAAGTGGTACCTGGAGATGCCAGAACAACACTTATCCTCTGCAGTTTCTGAGGTGAGTGATGGAGACAGGTTTTGTGTCGCTGTATTTCAGTGTTTCAAACTGTGATTAAATCCACTTTCCTGCTCCTGAGCCTTAGTGTATGTTTAAGTTATCTCCATCCTAACAAAACAGCCAGGAAATAAAACAGTTCTTCTGATACGTTGGGCAAACCCAAGGAATGAGTCAACCCAGAATAACACAGAGGAAAGTGTAAATTTCAGGGCCAGTGGGTTTTTGTTGTTGTTGTTGTTGTTGTTGTTTTTTGTGGGGGAGAGGTGGCAGATGAGGAAAGAAGTGGTCGATTGATCATAACCTAAACAGGCATCTGTATTAAGGTCTAAAATGCAAGCGCAGATGAATGGATAAATGAGAGCGGTGGTGTGTGATCAGGAAACAGAAGGAGATCCAAAACTAAGAGTGGGATTCAAAGGCTGATGAAGTTACATGACTTGGATTAAGTCAAGAGAAAGAAAGGGCAGGAAACCTATCAAGGAGGGAGTCCAGACCACTTGAAGGAGGGCCAGCCCTTATCACAATGCTTTAAGAGTCCAAAATCTAAATCATTACATTTCTGGTTTCTTTACGGTTTCTGCTCTTGGACTCTGTGGGAAATAGTCCATTATCTGTATCTGAAACAGTCAGCAACTCCATTCCTGCAGGCGTTCTCAGACTGTAGGCGTACCTGTTGATGTGGGGGAGGTGGATACTGGCCATTTCTCTCCTTTGGAGACAGGAGACAGAGCAGGAAGGAAAGGCATGCTAGACAAGCAGATCACACCCATGAGAAGTTCGTCACTGCAGTGTTGAGTACCGGAATCTGACTTCCCTCTCTTCCCTCTGGATACAGGTGCTGTTATGCTTGTTAGCTTGGTGTGGATCCTTGCTTTCTGGCCCGATGCTACCAAGTATTGCTTGATAATCAAAGATGTCCAAACTTGATAATCAAAGATGTCCTCTGATTTCTTTCTTTGGTATCTTGAAATAGTTGTCACCCCTAAAGTCTCTGAGGCCCTCCATAGGAGGGTTTTCATAAAATCGGTTTTGTCAGCAAAATTCCAAGAGGGAACAGAGTTGGGAAATTCTGGATGCAGACATGGGTTCTATCAGAGAAATCCTAGGCTGTCCTACACCACCTATGTGATTTAGTGTGTCCCCATTATGTGATTTATGGGAAGCACCCTGTAAGTACATGGAGACCTCAAAAGTCCAAGAAAGATTGTCAGCCAAGTTGAAGGCAACGGACAAATCAGTTGTGGGAAAGCAAAAGGAAACCTGAGTGGCCACAGCAGCCCATGTGTGACAATCATGCTGGCTCAAAGAAGCCATCAACAAAGAAATAACACAGCCAATAAGTGGAAAGATTACAGGAAGAACCAAAGTTAGGAAGAGATGCCAGAGGGGCACAAGTCATCAGCAAAGAAGCTGGAGCTGGCAGACACAAGTTCACAGTGTGATTCTGCAGCAGACTACCGAGACTCAGAAGACCGACTGCGGAGATGCCCTGAAGATAAGCACTCAATCTGCCTGCCTCAGCTGCCCGCAACCTCCTAAAGCATCCTCCACTCCTCTAGTGGAACTGAGAGCCAAGCTCAAGCACAAACAGAGTGTGGGCCTCCTGCTGAGACTGTGTGACTGAGCAACAGCAACCGTCAGCCATGCAGTGTAACTGCAGAGGTCCCGGCAGTATGGTTAGCGACGGCCATTAGACACACTTGGTCCAAGTCCAAAGACATTCCCATGCCAAGGGAAATAGAGACATCTCAGAGGAACTGCAGTCATGTGTGAAGAGACTTGGTATGAAACATGCAATGCGTGTTCTGACTTTATCTGGTGCTTATAATGACTTGTAAAGCAGAGATGAGAAATGGCGTCTTGCACTGGATACCTCCAATCAGGTATGAGCTCCGATACCCACGCGGTGGCTGTGCTATGCTAACAATACCAAAGGGAGCTCAGACAGATTCGGTGGAGACAGAGACAAAGGGGTGCGCTGTACTCCCAATAAGTAAATGTGAAAGTGGCGAGAGACTAGAGGGCCACTCGGTGAAGTGGCCCGGGAAGTCTCCCAGATGCAAACAGCCCTAATTAAACTCAGAGGGAGTCCCCCAGCACAACACAGGAGTGTGAGGGAAACTTGTTGGAAAGAAGGAATTTGGTGGGAGTGGGAGACAGATGAGTGAGAGGAGGTGAAGGGGGGGGCAAGAAAATGATGAAAATGCATGATTTACATGTATGAAATTGTCAGGCAGTAATACATTTTTAAAAAACAGACAAGTGGCCGAATTTGGACCATAAAACTTTGGAAATGAACTCCCTCAAGGAAAGACTCCAAACTCCTAAGACAGCGTGTACCTTTAGAACTCCAGAACAGGCACCCATGTGTGTGCGAGGAAATAAAAGGGAAAATCTGGGCCCATCCTCCAGTTGGAAATGCCACGAGAGACAAGGTTTCCCCTGAGCCAGACAGTATAGTGAGCCCTGGTTCTGGAGAAAAGAGAGAATAGAAACTTCTTCCAAGGTTCCACATCCCTGAAACAGACTCCTCATATAGAGTTGGCTGCAAACTACTTCCCTGTAGCACAGAAAAGTCACTGTGCAGATAGCTACCAGTGTCAAAAATGCACATTTCTAGAAACCCAGATATTTAAGAACCATTTAACATGAACTAAGAGCTCCGGAAGACAAATAGCACCAGCGCTCACTTTGAGACTGGGTCATATGCCCCCAGGTCTATACCATAATCCCTGAATATATTGTGAGAGTGGGCATATTATGGGGAAAGCGTTTGCAGACTACCATGGGAAAAGGTGCATGGCAAACAAACATGTCTTGGCCATAAAGCCAATCTCAAGGAACGAAGCCGGGCGGTGGTGGCACACGCCTTTAATCCCAGCACTCGGGAGGCAGAGGCAGGCAGATCTCTGTGAGTTCTAGGCCAGCCTGGTCTACAAGAGCTAGTGCCAGGAAAGGCTCCAAAGCTACAGAGAAACCCTGTCTCAAAAAACTTAAAAAAAAAAAAGAAAGAAAGAAAGAAAGAAAGAAAGAAAGAAAGAAAGAAAGAAAAAAGAAGCCATACCAGTGACCTCGCTGAGTCCAAAACCATATACCAGTATTTTCTAAAGGTATGGGGGAGCACCAAGAGATCATAGAAACAATCCATGAATTGGGGAGAGTCAACATCACTATCCTTTAGTTTGTTGCCATGTCCTATCCAAAAGCCTGATGGGACATAGTTTTAAGACAACTGGTTACTGGGAACATTAAGATGTATTTGGCCATACTTTTTAAATATTTTTTATTGATTTTTATTGAGCTCTACATTTTTCTCTGCTCCCCTCCCTGCTTCTCCCCTCCCTCTTTAGTCCTCCCCCAAGGTCCCCATGCTTCCAATTTACTCAGGAGATCTTGTCTTTTTCTACTTTCTACTTCCCATGTAGATTAGATCTATGTAAGTCTCTCTTAGTGTTCTCATTGTTGTCTAAGTTCTCTGGAATTGTGATTTGTAGGCTGGTTTTCTTTGCTTTATGTTTAAAAGCCACCTATGAGTGAGAACGTGATATTTGTCTTTCTGTGTCTGGGTTACCTCACTCAATCCATTTTCCCGCAAAATTCAAGATGTCATTTTTTTCTGCTGTGTAGTACTCCATTGTATAAATGTACCATATTTTCCTTATCCATTCTTCGGTCAAGGGACATTTAGGTTGTTTCCAGGCTCTGGCTATGACAAACAAAGTTGCTATGAACATAGTTGAACACATGTCCAAAAGTGGTATTACTGGGTCTTGAGGAAGGTTGTTTCCTAATTTTCTGAGAAATTGCCACACTGACATCCAAAGGGGTTGTACCAGTTTGCATTCCCACCAGCAATGCAGAAGTGTTCCCTTTTCCCCACAACCTCTCCAGCATAAGTTGTCATCAGTGTTTTTGATCTTGGCCACTCTTACAGGTGTAAGGTGGAATCTCAGAGTTGTTTTGATTTGCATTTCTCTGATGACTACGGATATTGAAACTTTCCTTAAGTGTATTTGGCCATACTTAACACTGCTCTACTGTTTAAGTCTTGGAAACACAACTGGGCCACCACCATTGTGTTCTATGTACTGTATTTGCCCAGTGATTTCTTCAGCTCTCATATAGTAGTGAAAGGCAAGAATATTTTGTCTTCATCTAGGAAAGCCATCCGTGGACTTTCACCATGTTTCTCCAGGGTTATTTACACAGTTTCACAATATGACATGGGATAGCAATATCTGACCTAGTGGAATGGACCAAACCATCCAACTGTTCAAATATTGCATTACGCTGAGGAGACATTAATCCAAACAGGGTCCAAGGACCTGGATTGTTTATGAAATATTTGAGTGTCGTCTATTACGATAAAAAGGAAGTATTGCCACAGATGTAACAGACAAGGCACAGAGGCACAAGCTTTCCTCCTTCTCGTCTAGGTTAAGCAAATCAGAAATTTGTAGGGCTACTTGACAACTAGAGGGCTTCCCTCCCACAGCTGGTCCCTCCCACCTAAGGACATGCTACAGTTCAAATGCCAAGCAAGAGGTATGAGGCTGTACAAAAGCTTATTCCACGGCATTTCAGGAAGCAAAACAAGATGGAGCAAGTACAGGATGTGAAGATAGTTCACACCCAATAATGTCCTGACCATGCATGTGTCTTTTGGGAAAACAATGGTGTACTACTTATGAAGTCTTAATAGCCACAAAACCCATTGACCCAGAAGCTGTTGTCAAGACACTGGAGGCTAGATACATTAGTGGTGGACCCAGCCACAGTCGGGCACAGCGCTGATAACTACTTGGGTTAAGTGAGACTATCTTAGATATGTAGATAGCACATTCTCCCTCAGTAGAGAACTCCAACAGCAACCCCCATTAATTACCAACAGAAGAAGTGTGGGTGGAGTTTATCTCTGGGA
The DNA here is from genome assembly GCA_025134845.1 of Neodon shergylaensis. Lineage (NCBI taxonomy): Eukaryota > Metazoa > Chordata > Mammalia > Rodentia > Cricetidae > Neodon > Neodon shergylaensis. The sequence continues at coordinate 319,669 of JABTXL010005416.1, forward strand.
CCCTGATCAGCTCTGTACTACCAGCCGCTCCCAGATAACCACACAGAGACTTAATTATAAATGTTCAGTCAATAGCTTAAGCTTGTCTCCAGCCAGCTCTTTTAAAAAACAAATAACATGTTTTTATATTTATTTTACATACTGACCACAGTTTCCCCTCCTTCCTCTCCTCCAAGACCCCCCACTTCCCATCTACGCCCCTCCCCTTCCGCTCCTCCTCCACCTCCATTCAGAAAGGAGCAGGCTTCCCACAGGCTTGAGCAAAGCATGGCCTAGCAAGTTGAGGCAGGACTGAGCGCCTCCCTTCACGTCAAGGCTGGTAAGGTAATCTAGCATAAGGAACAGGTTCCCAAAAACCAGGGAAGTGCCACAGACAAATCCTGATCTTATTGTTAGGAGCCTTACAAAGAGATCAAGCTACATAACTGTCACACACATGCAGAGAGCCTTGGTTGGTCCCATGGAGGCTCTCTAACTGTTGGTCCAGAGTCCATGAGTTCCCACAAGCTCAGGTCAGCGTTTCTGTGGGTTCCCCCATCATGACCCCGTGGCTCATATATTCAATTAATCTATTTCTTAATAGAAGTTAATTTCTTAGTAGATATTAACCTATGTGCTGCCCCAAGGCACATTTACCTCATCTACAAACTTCCTATGTTGCTTCTTCTGGTCTGGCTCAAGACCCTCAGACCCTGCCCTTCTTCTTCCCAGCATTCTCTCTGCACTGAAAATCCTGACTAGTTACAGCCAATCAACTTTTTATTAACAATGACAGCAATGCATTTTTACAATGTACAAAAGGATTATTCCACAGCAAAGAAAGCGTGACTATGCCCAGTGAAATGTTGGACCACATTCATCAGAGAAGGAAAGAGAAGCAATGATAAATTGGTGGATAGGCAAAGTGAAATCACCTTAACAGAGGGCAGTAATGTACTACTGAAAGACAGAAAGCTTCTCTGTTGATGAAGGTCAAATTTATAGCACTTAGGAGGCCAAATTCCGCCACACAGCATGGATCCTAGCAATGTGAGGTCCTAGCAGTCCTAGTCATAGCACAGGGAGTTCGGCCATGTTCAGAGCCTTCCATTTTGGCTCCCTCCCTGGCAGGGTTAGCAGTGCTCCATTAACAGACACCCACTGTGGGGACAAGAGCCATGGAGCGATATGAGGGGCAACAAAAAACACAAACCAAAAATGTGATAGCAAGTTGCTGCTCAGCTATCCTTACAATGACCTGGAAATGGTAAGGCCAGTCACACTGAAAAAGTCCCCACCGGGTTACATGGCTGAATGGGGCACGCAGGCCAGTAATGCAGGCCATCGCAACACAATGGAGACCCTCAGGACAGACGTTGTACCTACTTACAAAAAATACGTGGAATGTTCTCAGTGATATCCACAGTACAAGCTCAGGCGGAAAATACACTACATCGGCCCTCTACCCGGCTCAGGGGAATCCCAGTTTAAGTTGACATTGCTAACACTGTTTCTAGACTTCTGAAAGCTTGTCAGGAAAAGAGTCAACCAAAAGACCACAAGGTAGTAACCACTGGACTGAACTCTCCATATGGGACCCTCTAGGTAATTAAATTTGCCAAGACCATTTTATAGGTCATGAAGTGAAACAGTAGATGAGGAGCCAAGGCCTCTTGTGGGTCTTCCATCTACCCTTCAACCCAATAGGATCAGGACTCATCAGGAGCAGGACCCATCAAACACTAAGTAACTGAATCAGCCATTCAAGGTAGACTCCCACTTACCTCCCTAAAGTACTGAGAATGCTCAACCAAAGGCCAAAAAAAAAAGACAAAAATCCAGCAGCGATAGAGCAATAGTCGCAATCACCCAACACAAGCTCCTAGCACTGAGACTACAAATTAAAGGGGCAGATTTCTTTGGTTAGCACGGACACCTGACAGAAGTTCGCTCTTCTCAAACCAAAATGAAGTAACGCCATTCACAGATTACCTTATGTAGCCCTAGAAGGCCCCAACCATGCTAGGAAGATGGTCTAGTATGTATGTGCCATAGTAGGAATTACTCACAAAGGGACATGCCATATAAACAAACGGCAACTCTATCTCCCTGCAGGACCCTTTTCCTTTCTCTCCCGAGTCCCAGCCTGACCACTGGTTGAATAACCGGGAAAAATGAACACTTTTCCTCATGTGGTGGTTTGGATCAGATGTCCCCCAGAGTCTCCCGCACTTGAATACTCAATCCTCACTTGGTGGCACTGTTTGGGAAGGCTTAGGAGGTGTGCCCTTGTCGGAGGAATTATGTCACTAGAGGGGTGGTTTGAGGGTTTAAAGATTCATGACATTTTGAGTTCATGCTCTCTGCTAAGTGCCTGCAGTTGAAGACGTGAGCTCTCTGCTTGCTGCTCCAGCCACCATGCACCTGCTGTCATGCTCCCTGTGGTGACAGCAATGGACTCTTACCCTCAGGAACCACAGACCCAAAACAACCCTTCCATCTACACATGGCCTTGGCTGTGGTGCTTCGTCCCAGCAATAGGAAGGGAAGTGCTCGCACAAGGACATGGAAGGTGCTCTGTGCTTACCTGTCTCGACAGTGATAGGTAACAACAGATCCCGAAGTAAAAGAGCCTCCTTCAAAATAGCCATGGCTCGGAATCCCAGGAGGGTCACAGTCTCCTAAGGGGAAGACAGCCTGGAGTGAGATTTGTGAGAGCCGGGTGCAATTCACAGGGCAGTGCTTCCTACACTGTGTGGGCTCTAGAGTTCACCATCTTCATGCTGGTACAAGTGGGACCCAGGAGCATGTCCTCCATTCATTTTGTTCTCATGAAATCATAATCATCTGTGGAAAAGCCTCTTTTCCCAGCTTACCCCCTAAGCTACAGGGGACCGGAAGTGGGGTGCAAGAGACAGCGAATTAGGGCAGAAGGCGTGGCTCAGCTGGTAGAGTGCCTGCCTAGCATGCATGAAGCCCTGGGATAACAAGAATGGTGGCACACCTACAATCCCAGCCCTCCTGAAGTGAGAGCAGGAGGGTCAGAAGTTGGGAGAGGAGGGGAAGGAAGAGGAAGAAAGGAAAGAGGAAAATTTGGGTCACAGTGGAAGGAGAAGTAATTCACATGGCAGGTGAAGTTTTTACTCGATGTATATACTAACATGGCAGCACAAGGCAATAGTCACCCAGAGTGACAATACTAATCAGTACTTACTACTTCGGCATATGGGTAGGGAAGGTGCCCAGGTGTGGTCCTCTTGGCACTGGCTCCAGTTGCTTCCCTTGAGGATGTAACCATCAATGCACTTAAACGTGATTTTGTCTCTTGCACTCACAGGCCCAGAATAATTGGCCGTGCCATTTCCCAGTACAGGCTCGGGACAGTGGCCCACTGAAGAAGAGAACAGTCAGTGCTCTGAGAGGCTAGGAAGAGGTAAAAGTCACATGTCCCCAAGCTTCAGAAAGATAACAGTAACTCAGAACAGAATGGTGCTCGTGTATCTAAAAGGATAGGTATTGTCAAACCATAAAGGCCAAGGTACCATAACTGTGGAAAAAGGAGTGGACTACTGTGTGGAAATTTCCTCCAAAGCTCCTTAAGACCTACGGCCTTCAAAAGAAGGCTCATTAAGACTCTGGAACTTCTCAAGGGAAAGAACTCAGCAAGAAAACAGCTAAGAAGCCTCTGGAAGATCCTGAACCTGACCAAATTCACAAGGTTCTTCCCTCCCTACGGTTATATCAGCAACAAAAAGGACTGCTGGGAGCTGCTCACGCCAGTTGAGTGGCCTGAGAGATTTTTCAACCTGTTCAGCTGCAAGCTGTAGAGAGAGTCGCAGGTTCCCAGCTTTTGTGAGTTGTCATAGCAGCTGGTGGGCTTTCGGCAATGCAGCTGTTTTGGAGTCATCTCTGCTCCTGTAAGAAAGCCCTCACCATCCTTCTGGAAATAACTTCAATAAACTCACTGATTCACCAAGCTGGACTTTGGTAGTAGGCTTAACTTCGGTCTGTCATTAGTTCCGTATCTGGGATGGGCAGGCATTTTTCAATGTCACACAACATGGTCATGCACAAGAATGATGAGTGACACCTGAGCTGCACATAATGAAGCATATGACGGGCTATGCCAGTAACATGTTCATTGTACTTCTGTTATTGAACACTGTTCAAACATCTTAAGTCCATGTTTCAAGTAAATCTTTCCTTTTCTTTCATCTAGCCAAATATATATACTTATTCATGTCTTACTTTCCCTTTTCTTACTGTTTTAATTGTTTCTTTCTTGTTGAAAATAAGGAGTCAATGGAGAGGAATGCAAATTTTTCCATATGAAAGAGAGTTTAAAATGTTATGTTTACATAAAATTAACACAACTTATTAGAAAATAGCTACAACAGGAGCAATCTGGAAAAATTATGCTCTGTCATTGCGGAAGACCACACAATGAGTTTTGTCACCTGGAGAAAGCCACCTGACTCTCACTTACCAGATACATAAACTAAGGGTATAGTTTTCTTTAGTTTAAAAGTAAGATGATGGACAGGCATTGGAGATGTGCCTGAAATCCCAGCACTGGCTGGGGTTGGAAGTTCCAGGTCCCTGGGGGCTACAAATCAAATTCCAGGCCAACATGATGGTCTACCATAACGAGACCCTGTCTCAGAATCAGCTGGGAGAAATGCACAGTAGCATCTTAGAAATTGGGGGAGTTTTGTTTGTTTGATTTTTTTGTACAATTTTAGCATGGCCTACAGGAAGCAGGATATAACAGGATAAGGAGATGGTGATAAGAACAGAAAAACCAAACTCACAGCGGCACTCAGGGGGGGAGACATCCAATTCCTCTGAGATATTGAGGACCAAAGACTGCTTTCCCACCAAGTGGTAGCCTTTGATACATAGGTAATCCCCCAGAATCTGTCCTTCTACTTCCTTTGCAACAAATACACTATTATCCACTGGAGGAAGTTCTGAACAGCTCTCTGTTGGAAGGAACAACGGAATGGAATCATTTGGCATATCACTGGCTGCAAGGACATCTCACTGTATTCCTCCCTCCAAGTCTGTGCTAGGCTAATCCTCTCTCTTCCATGGAATGTGTATCCCCATCCCCCATTCTCCAAGAATTTCTAAAGTTATGTTTCCAAACAGATCATCAGCACTGTAGTCAAATCCAGCACAATATATCCATTCCTGAATAAGCAATCCTTTCCCAAGATCAGTCCTAGAGTTTTTAATAGTTGACATCTCAGGATATTGAAATTGGTACTTTTGGGGGTTCCAGAATAAAAAGAGCAAGTCACCAATGACCACCCAGCCCAGGGTGCAAGATCATCATTAATATAAACTAGGTCCCCAATGAGTATAGAGCATATACCTTAATTGAGAATTTTTAGTAAATACTATAAATGTAAATTTCATTAAAACCCTACACAGAATGCCTCTTAAACCACACGTTGACATGAAATATCTTGTAAGAAAATCACACTTACCATCTAAGGCAGAAATCAGCCACATGAGACAGCATACAACCCAACAAAGCATTTGGTGAGCAGTTACTTGACCCAGGGCGAAATTAAATCGTAATTTCGATCAAAAGCATCCTTCTGACCACTTAACAATCAGAACAGCTTCCTTCTAGAGAAGGAGTTACAGTTTCCTCCTGGAACAAACGTGAAATAAAGAAGATTTTCCTGTAACAGGGAAGAGCAGCAGAGAGAAGACGGTGTGTCCGGTGGCTTGGAAACCACGAAAGAAGATTACAGAACTGCCAAATTCAAACTTTTAAGAAATGTCCCAGTTTCTAGAAACGCAAACCCGTTGAGCAGTTCCTTTGAGCTGCAGGGTTAGCCTTCCCCAGCAGGCATGGGCTAAATGGTCCTCGACAACCTTGACTTCTGTCAATATTTGTCAGCGTTTACTCCACTGCCTACAGCTCTCTCCAGCTTTGGGGACAGAAGACGGGGCAATGACCAGTGGCACTTTCCCAGTGAAGACCAAGCTGAGTGTCGCCTCCTCCCCGCTTTTCTAAATTCTCTTCTGTGCCAGGGATAGTGCTGACAGGCAGGTGAGATAACGCAAGCTGTGAATGAGTGCACCAAAGACACAAGACGGGGGAAGCTGAGTTTGTCAGACACTGCAGCACAGTCACAGTGGAAAGGCCTAGAGAGACAAAGTCTACCCAGAGGCAACTGAAGGAGCGACTTTTCTCAGGTGGTAGGCGTTTCTCCACAGACCATTGTTTCAATGCTACAGTGTTCTGGAACAAGTGAAGTGTTGTTAGAAGCAATTGACAGTCTCCTGCTTGAATCAGAAATGGCTCAGCACAACCACCTATCCTGAGCTGGCATCCACGTTCTAGCTAGAGCTCGTTCTGAATAGCTCTGGTAGCGGTCTTCCTTGGAGGCAGCAGTGTGGCCCTGCTCTGAGTCAAGCCTTCACTGAGTCAAGGCAGCCTTGTTTTGAATGCCTCAGTCCATCCATCCATACCAGATCAGCTTCCACGTTCCAGCTACCTCAGGCCTGTCTCAGTACTGAAGACTGGAAGTTTAGCCAGGCGGTGGTGGCGCACGCCTTTAATCCCAGCACTCGGGAGGCAGAGGCAGGCGGATCTCTGTGAGTTCTAGGCCAGCCTGGTCTACAAGAGCTAGTGCCAGGACAGGCTCCAAAGCTACAGAGAAACCCTGCCTCGAAAAACTAAAAAAAAAAAAAAAGACTGGAAGTTTAAGTGCTTTTGGGAAACAGAATTCCTTTTTGACTTCTTAGTCTGACTGATAAACGAATTTTAAAACAGAGTCAGAAGGAAACTTGCGAACAGTTTTAAGTGTGAAGGAAAGAACAGTAGAACAAGTAACTGCAGAGAGGCAGGAGGCGGTTGAGAGGAAGAAGTAAAGCTATCTATCCTCTGTGAAGGAGGTTGGGGAGGTTGGCGAGCAGCTGCTGGGGGTTGGGGGCGGGGCACTTTCAGAGGAAGAAGGAGGGATCCCGGAGTGCCTGGGAAAATATGCTTCACTCTGGGCAGGTTGGAAGAGAGGAAGGGAAAGGTGTCTGTTTCTGAAAGCAGAGGGCCTCTGCAGTGTTCTAAGGGAAGCAGTCTGCCTGAAGGAGGGGCTTCTGCCAGAATTTTACCTCATTCCCTGTCTACACCCGCCTCTTCCTGGGTGCTGCCTGGTTCCATTAACTATTCTTCCCTCTCCTTCACAGGACATCAAGCAAATCAGATTCCCTAATGCGGGAGTGGGGTGGACTCCTGGCCCGGTGACTGACAGGTTCAGCTGGCTAACTCTTAAAAGAAGACTATTGTATATAATGTTTGGAGAGCCTTAGAATGCAAGCGCTCCACCCAGGGACAAAGGTAAAACCTAGACCCTGTTACTTTGGTCAGGAAGAAGTAGCTTTACCTTAATAGACCTCAAGAATGACTTTTCATACAGTGACTTAAATCCTGTGGTGCTTGCCTTTCTATTGTTACCAAGGAAACAAGAGATGGGCTCAAAAGTCAACCAGGAGGGAAGAGCCCATCTTCAAAGGCCTCCAAGGCTACTAATACCAGCCCCAACTTAAAGAGGTACATTTAACCTGCTTGTCTGTGGCTTCCCAAAAATGGATTGAGTCATCAGCTGGCAATAATAGGCAGTCATTAAATATTTGTAAATCAGTGAATAAATGTCTAGCCATGGCTCTCACAGCCTGCTGACTTTGAACTGCTGGAGGATCTTGACAGTCACCAACTGAAGACACTATAATAGCTGGAGACATAGACACCATTTAATAACTTCAGAACCATTTCTCTAGAAACTTTCGAGTACACTTTGGAAAATACTAACATTTGCCTATCTGTAATGTACCAAATGATGCCTTTTTGTATGTGAATTGAACATTTCATGGCACCTTTTAATTAAAAATAACTTTATTTTATTACAAAAGCAGTTTACGTAACTCAGACATTTCAGCATGGTTTTACTATCCAAGAGAGAATTTTTCTCCAGAGAAATACATTTCTTGGTTTGTAATAAAACCAATGAAAACATTTAAAAAAATGCACTGCCATAACATTATTGTCATTCTTTTACACACATTTACACATTAAGGTGATACTACTACAGATATTAGGCTTAGGATTCAAGCCACCTACACAGCTAGCAGCACACAGAACATACATGACATTCTGATTAAATACATGCAAAATCCTCACACACAATAAATAGCTTCATAAAATACCATCTGATCATCAGAAAGGAGTGTACTTCAATGCAGAAGGCAGCCCTTGTCCTACAACGTGCTGCAAGCAGCCGAGGGAAAACTGCCTACACCAAGCAGGGCACGGGGCCTGCCTGCAGGTGATGTGCATATAAAGCAAGCTGCAAGTTGGGAGACACTGAACTGCCTGCAGTTCCCATCCCACTCGGGTAACCGTCTCCAGTATTGTCCACAGTATAAAAAAAAATGTAGAAAAAGCTGCGTTTCAGGACTTTTCTTGCTATACTATTTCTCTGCCCAACAAGTGAGCATTTCAAGTGAAAAGGAAACAAATAAAAATAAAATGACAATACACTAGATTCTATTTGTAAGGTACCATACACGGTGGCTTCTGCATTGTTCCTCAGGGATAAATAACAGGTGCATCAGGAGTGACAGTGTGCCTGCGTTTGACAGTGATCTAGTTACAGCAACTGGGTTCGTCTAGAAGGGGCATCCACTCGCTGACAAACAGAGGCCACGCTGCATTTGTCAAGTATCATGGGGGAGACCAGCTGGCCACAGTAGCGACAGCCAGACAGAGGCACCCATCACAGGGTCATTGCTCCTGCAGTCATGGCCACGGCTTTCCCAGAGACCACAAGGGCCATGTCTGCCTCTGCCCATTTTGAAATTAAAAAAAAAATCCCCAGTGTAACTTATTATCAAGAAGGCATCTTTATTTCCCGGTGGGATAGAGGTGGTCCCGTCTAGCCTTCGTTCCCGACCCCTCAGGAGGTACAAAATCAGTCCTCTCTGGCCATGTGAGGCACAAGCCTCAGAGAGAAAACAGTAGCTACACGAGAATGTAAAGGCTGGTCCCCTTTGGGGAAGCCTGGCAGCCAGACCCTGCCAAGAATATGGAGCAGGAAAAACTTCTCTACATAAAAAGGGAGCCATGGATACTACTCTCCTGTCACCAGAGAAGAGGCACTTGAGAGCCGAGTTCCTGACGGCCTCTATCTACCTGGTCACCTGTCTCTTCTCTCATGGCAAGAGGTAACCTCTGACACTCTTATTGCACTTTAGCTTGCTCGCCTCCAACGCACGCTCTCACTGAGCAAAAGGGCCTTCCTGAAGTTCATCCTCACCCAGAAACCAGTCCTAAAGCAGTGCATTCGCAGGTCGGGCAAATCTCCAGCTAAGGATGCAGGCGGTCCTAGGTAGAATATTGAATGCCTAAGTAAAATGGCATTTGCAAACTTGGGTCAACTGAGGTTAAGAGTTAACTGTTTCGGCTGCTGAAGAGTTCTGAGGCACCGTGCAGTGATGAGCCTGTGACGCAGGAGGGGAAGAAACATAGTGAAGGTTTTCCAGGCCTCATTTCCGGAAGCCTCAAAGGAGAAGCTCCCGCTTAATTTCCTGTTCTAGCCTCAGTGATGCTGGCATCCCAGGCTTTTTAGCAGATCCAGTTCCTCGGAGAGGTCTGGCCTCGGCTCACACAATCAGGAGAGCAGTGTGAGGGACGCCACTGAGGGGCGTCTAGGCTCAGTCAGCACATTCTGTACTTCCTAGGAATCAGAAAGAGAAGCAGAGCCATTACACCACAGCCAAGAGATGAACAAAGAAAAGCCAGAAGAATCCATCCCCAACCCTCGTGCCCACATCCAAACGCATGTGAGGACACACTGCTGTGCCCACACACACCTTCACCCTGGGGACTCAGGTAAACTTGAATGGCCTAGCCATGTAATGGCTTCTTTCACAGAGAAGCTGACCTTATGACAACAGTAGGGTACACGTCTGTGTCAGAACTGGACTCTAAGTTACATATCTGAGATATAAAGCAGAGGTGGGTTGGATCTCTGTGGTGATGAATGCTGTATCAGCCAAGAGACCACACACACACAGTAGCAATGTAGCCACAGGCTATATGGCTTCTGAGGAGGGTCACAACTGTTATGGTTACCCCAGTCCACCCTGAAATCAGCAGCCAGAGTAGATCAACTTCTTCCCATGAACTGGTATTTAATGTTTACCTTGTAAGAAATTCTTTCCCTTATAAAGCTTGTTTCTGAAATATTAAACGTGCCTATGAATTCAGTCACCCAGGGATCTTGTTAAAATCCTGGCTTAGTAAGTTTGGAAGGAAGCCTCTGATTCTGAATTACTAGTGAGCTCTAGGTCCTTGCTAGTGCCCTGTGGGGTAAGGCAAGAGAACAGTGGACACCCACTGGTCTTCTGCTCCAGGAGGAGTTAGGTACCATCTCATACCATTGGCTGAAATCTGCTTAGAAACAGGCAGGACATATTTTAGAAACAACTGCTTGGCAAATTCTTAAAAAACTCCCAAAATTTTCTTTACAACATATAACAAAAGTTACATGTAGTGTGTTCTATTGTGGTTCTTAATTCTTGCACAAGTACAGAAGGTGCAAGGGACTTGACAACTAAAGTTGATGCACTGCCAATGTCCTTCCCACTTTCGCCCAGAAGGTGGTGGTAGAGAGCCAGTTTATTGACCCTGGACTCCAGGCATTCTGAGAACTTACACTGGTTTGCTAAATCTCAGTTTGTCCAGTATGAGACAGTTTTGGAAGACAGTAGATGAGAAGAACTCAAATACAAACATCATCATCATCATTATCATAATAATAATAAAAATAATACCAGAAGCCTTCAGATAAGGTCAAGTTATTCAACAACTTTATTAACCCATTCTATACAGGCATGCACATAAAACACATTTTAAATACAATTATATACACGTTAAATGGACCCAATGCAATATTTCATTATCAATATCACAAGAATAAATCAGAATGTTACTAAGGATTAATATCCTCACTTTTAGCAGAGCTGTGCCTAAGAAATCTGCAATAAATTCTGTTACTGGGCTTCCCAAGTTCAGCCCGTTTCCATCCAAACCAGCAGTGCTCAGCCCCTCTCTGTATCAAATGCCCCACTGTGACTGGTCCTTTGCTTTTGCCACAGGGAAATCACCACATCTGAGTAAAAAAAAAAAAAAAAAAACCACACCCAATTCAGATGCCTCTTTAAAAACCGAGTCACCTGACTGTTAAGTCACACCGGTGAAAGGCTTAAGGAAAGAACTACTCTGGCCCACTCTCGGGATCACTTTGTGGATGCACACTTCCCTTTGTATGAGATTAAGGACAAGCACAGCAGACTAAAACTAGCAGCACCCTCGGTGAGGACACAGTGGCCCGTGACAGGGTCATCTGAGGACACATTGGGTTCAGGAACGGTGAGGAAAGGGAAGTCCTGCCTTGCAAGAAGCAGACCGGATGAAGCAACTTCAAGCAGAGTCAAAACTCAACTGCTACTGTGACTTCCGTAAGTCACAGCTCTTATGACATTACCTTAGCTAGACTCACAAAATCACACGCAATCTACAAAATCATCTTTTAAAAAATAATGAGAAGTTGGTCACTATTATATAATAACTATCTATAAAAAGTCCAGTGTATAGAACTTCTTCATAAAGGAAACATGTAAAATATTCAGTTCCTTCCTTGAAGGAATTATAGTAATGTAAATAAGACTACCAATCAGGACAGAGACATGAGAGACAGGAGGCAAACAGACCTCTCGTCTTCTGAACACTACAAAATGAAATTCTTAGCCACACTTCCAATGAGTGTCCATCACTTCTAGGGAAAAGCCAAGATATTGTGTGGCAGGCCTGCTACCTGGCTCAACTGTTACATAATTTTAAAATAAAAAAGCTTTAAAACACAAACAAAACGAATACAAGGAAAACTGGGTGACTGACTGAGACTTCAACAAGTACAATGTTCTTCTGAGACTGGAAGGGTGGGGGGATGCACATGAAACCCATCACTGGAGCTACCTCAACTGCCCATGGGACTCCCTGTCCACGGTCACTCCAGGCTAAAGAGCTTCTCTGGAACTCAGAAAACTCACATGTGTCCCAGAATCATCAGGCAGACTTATTCCTTAACAATTACAGTTTTCTCAAATGAGGTGCTTGAGGATTAACTATGGCTTTCAAAAAGATCCTTGCCTAAAGTTCCACCATTAGGTCTAGGAACACAAACATGCTGCAGGCCGAACTCTGACTTCTTAGGAGCCAGCAGCAGTTATGTATGGCAAGCACATACATAACGTGTGTCTAGAGATGATGCGGTGACTCTTGTACCAAGGGAAGAGGCCCTACATCGATGACCAGTAGAAACAAGATAGGACAGAAACAGTGCTCTAAATTTAGATTCTTTGGGGTTTCATTCAGCTTTGAGTTTAAAAATAAATAAATGAACAAATAAATACAAAATATTCCTTTCTCTTCCATTGTACACAGAATTTACATAGGTAGATGCAAGTCTTCACCTATTCCCTCGAGAACAAAACTGAAAGCCTCAACACAGGGTACCCACAAGTCACCTCTTCTCTGTAGGGCTTGTGACACAGGCACAAGCATAGCAGGGTAATCTCCTACCTGCAGGTAACAAGGGGAACGGGAAAGATGAGAAGTGGGACTTCCCTCAACTCTGGAAAAAGAGCCCTTTCCAATGTTTTCCTGCTTCTCTGCTCTGCTCCTCTGAAGGATCTGGCTCTAAAAGCTCAAGGATGTTGAAACCCCTGCTGCTCCTCAGCTGCAACTTCCACTCCCTGTTATCCAGGGATAACAAAAGACTACCCCAGCTCTTCTTGTACCAGAAGCGAACTAACACAGGGGAAACCGAAAGAGAGAGGAGTAGACAAAGTCAGAATGATCACCCAGTGAACCGCCCCTATAGACGGTTCTTACAACAGGGGAGCCTAGCTCCAGGTGATCAGCAAGTCTCCCCTTGCAACTAGATCCTTAATTCTTGGGTCAGGGTTCTCCCTCTCACCACTCAGTAGCTCTGAATTACTCTTACCTGGCAACAGAAGAAAGGACTGGACACCAATTTAGACCAGAGCTGCTACTGACTAAGCAGTAGACAAGGGAACCATGTAAAAGTGCCAGACCTACCGCCCAGCCCACAATTCATCCTCACACTGTGAGAGGACATCCCAAACCTTGGGGTTTCACATCCATAGAACAAGAAAATAGACAGAAGGCAGGCTATCCTCTACCCCTAAATCAGCTCTTCTAGCCTGTTTGCTTCTTTTACAAATATTAATTTATCAACTACATCTCCTGTCTTTTTTATTTTTACTTTTAGTATTTCATACATGAGTACTGTATTCTAGCCCTCCTACTCCCTGTCCAACTCCAAAATTTCCCCTACTCTCTTTCAAGTTCATAATCCCTCCTAGTTGTTATTGCATTCATATGCACACATACACACACGTGTGTATGAATGAAAACCCTCTAGATGAAGAGCCACAGGCAATCAACAGTTACTGAGAGAGGGAGACTCAGTCTTCTCCAGAACAAGCCCCCATAGGGTATCCAATCCCTATTATCGGCCCTAAACACACACACACGTACATGCCTGGCTCTTAAGGGTTGGCTTGTTGTTGTTGCTGTTTTGTTTATAATCTCCAGGGCAAGGAAATTGAAAATGTTTGTTTTGTTTTATCTTTTTGCATGTGTTTTCCTCACTAAGGCCAGTGCCCACAAACAGAGGTCAAGAGGGGACAATGAACACTACCTAACAGGAATTGCCAGTTTCTTAGTCTTGGCCAAGTTTCAGGAATCTAGGTAGTCTGAAACAGACTGAAGCAGCTATGTGGGATGGAAGGGTGGAGGGCTCAAGGCCAGAAGTCAGTAGCCTGTGATGATGACCTCCATCAGCTCATGGCTCTATCTCCGTGTACCTTCAGCTTGCACGAATTCTCGGTACGTGTTTAAGTCAGTAATGTGTTGCACATCACCTGTAATGCCAAGGGAAAAGATGGGGCTAGAACCTAAAATACCTTTCTAACAAAGCAGCCTGCCTTTGAGGGGGTAACTCATTCAAAACTGTGCTCTGCTCCAGCATCAGAACCAAGAATTCAGAATTTCCAGTCTGATACATATTTGTCTAAGATAACAATATGCTGGTATTTTCTATCCAGCTTCATGAAGTGAGATTTAAAAAAATATTTTGTTTAGTTTTATTTATGTCCATGTGTATATGAGCTGCACATATGAAAGCACCTGGGGAGCCCAGAAGAGAGCATCAGATTCTCTGGAACTGGAGTTACAGGCTGCTGTAAGCCACTCGACATGAGTGTTAGAGCGGAAGAGGAGCATGTCCTCTTAACAGCTGAGCCATCTCCCCAACCCCTCAAGGACCTTCTGACCCTTAGTGGGCTGACCACTAAGGAAGTAATTTAAAACACCCACATATCTAGGCTACAATACAGAGATTTGAGGCAGTGCTCAGCCTGACCAAGGGAACCCAGGCAAGTATGTCTTTCAAAAATTCTCCAGAACAGTCTGAGGTCTGTCTCTGGATAAGAACCATGCAAAAAGCTTTTATCCCCAGACAAAATCTCATAGAAAACTGCTACCCTACTCTCACCAGTTGGCCCCATATGACAAACTGAGAGGTAGGGAGTCACCTGTCTCTTCTGAAGAGTCTCCTGAGACCCTTAGATCTGTCCCTTAGAAAAGTGAACTCGAGTGGACTGGTACTGAACTCAACAGACAGGGCCCTGGGCCACTGTAGAAAGAATCCCCCTTAAGCAATAGATACATATAAACTTCCGAGAGCCAAGCCTCAGGAGACAACTTGGACTACTGAGATAGTTTCTCAATATAAGCAAAATGCTCCAATAAGAGAGGTTAAATTCAAAACTTTTTTTATGCTCAAAAAATAATTTTTCATGTAAAAATTTAGCTTAAGGGAATTACTCTTAAAAGTATCGGTAAATGGTGAGCAGCTTTACTGAACTTATTGACCACCCTGCCTTTTGCCTGGAGACATTCAGGGCTCAATGTTGGATCCTGGTCCTTTACACAGTCCCAAAGGTCATTGGCTGCATGAAAGCTACTGGAATTGTGAAGAAACTGAGAGCCACAGGACAAAAAATCTGAACCGTGAATTTGTAAGAACTAGACTTCGCCCTACCCAGCCCCACTCCACAGCCAACAAAGGACTGTCTGGCTCCTCGAGTTAGTAACACAAACCAAAACACGTCCACATCCTTAGAGCCAGTTCCCCAGGGCAGCAAGAACTCAGGGCTGTTTCTCATGGAAAGAGGCAAGAGCTCTCACCCTGTCCACTTGCAAACTCCAGGGCTTTCTGTGGATGTTCTGCAGCCTGGGCTGACCCTTGCAGGACCTGGCTGGAGAGGAAGGCAGAAGGGAAAGGAAAAAGACTCTCCCAGTGCAGATCCAGACCCACTTGCAGACAGCAACAATGGGGCTCAGACTCCTACCAGCCATCCCTTACTTTAAGACACCACAATGCCATGCATCACCCCAGACAACCCAAAGCAAAGCTATAAGACATGGAAGTCAAATGGAGTATAGGGACAGATTAAAAGGACACAGGTGAAGGACACATGGGTTTTCTATCTCCCTCTATTCAGCACTCCCTCCCATCCCACCCTCTCCCCCCCCACCACACACACACACTTCACAGAGACATTAGTGGGTCAGACATGAGGAAACAGAAGAACCAAGTCCATGACTCATGCTTGGCTCCTCGTCCTTCAGACCATCCCATCTGGGAACCTGTCCTAAAAAGACCCAACTTGCCATCTTGCCCCCGGCTGAGGTGTTTACACTAGAGAATGTCTAAGGCTGCTCTGCACACGCATGAGCTCATATTCCATGTTCAGATTAATGCTGGGATGGGAGTGGGGTAAAGTTAAATGACTTCTTGGCTGATTAGTGGCAAGGGCAAGAGGCCAAAGCTGGAGGGAAACACACAATTACACCACCGGAATGCTGACTTGGGTCTTCGGCTGGTCCGCCCCTTCTTGCATGTCCAGAGCTCGGAGAGGGCTGAGGGGCTTGAGGGGCCGGCTCCCAACACTGTAATTTCTTGGACGCCTTATTGTGTTCGAACTGGACAGAGGCGTAAAGCTGTTCCTTCTCATCCTTACAGGGGTTTGGCTCTTGGGGAAGTTGTGCTGATTGGAAATGGAGGGACACCACACACGTGAAAGCCACACCAAAACCTTACCCACGCTCCTGAGCCTAACCGTCTTCCTCCTGCTTCTCCACACACAGGGCCAAGCAGGGCAGAGTCTGGGCCCATGGCCCCAGAGGAATAAAGGGTCATCACAGAAGACCTCTGGGGACCACGTTGAAGAGCAGTAAGGGAGTCAACAAAGGCTTATGCTTAAGACCATACAAGTTACCAAGACCAGACCAAGGAGCTGACCTGCATCTGCTGACTATACTGGCAGTGACTCCCTGGACCCTGCTTTATAAAGGGAGACATCCCTGGGACTGCAGCAAGGGAGTTGATACATTTCACTTCAGCTAAACGCTTTCTATATTGAACTCAATTCCCAGGAGCTAACTCTCAGGGCTAAGATTCATCAACGAGACACTCATTTAGAAGAACTAAAAATCCCTTCATCTTTCCCTCTCAGAAGTAAGGAGACCTTTACAGGCCACGAATTCTGGATTTGTTTTCTTTGTACATAAAAGAAACCCAAGTCTCTGGATACAAAGATTCAAAGACTCAAGGCAACCAGGAAATACTTACAGTTGGCTTATCACGATGTGTATCCACAGCCTCCACATTGAGTTTAATTGTTTCCACTTTGCAACCTGAAAAAAGCAGGAAAGAAAAGCTGTCAGAGCTAGGCATGGTGGCTTACTCCTGAAATTCTAGCACTTGGAGGCTGAGGCAGGTGGACTGTCATGAGTTCCACACTACCTGGAGTGCCAGGCTAGACTCAACTAGTCCCCAAAAACAAAACAAAATAAAACCAAGAAATAAACAACCAACTAAAAGAGGGTAGGGGTAGAGAGGACAAGGAAGAGAGAAAGCCACCAAGAAACAGCTCAAAGAAAACTTTAGTCCCAGCATGGTCGAGTATATGCTGGGGGCATACGTGTACTCCGAGAGAATTGCATGTGCATATGCTCTTTTCAAGTACAAGCTACTAACAGAGCATTCCTGCTCTACAAAGAGCCATCTATCCTGACATTCCTCAGTCCCCACCTCTCACCAGCTCCAGCTCATAGTTACCATAGGCCACAGGAGTAAGTTTGAAGATGGTGTGGAGAGGACACCTCAAGTACGGTAATTCATCTGAAAGAAGAAAGACCCGGTGAGCAAAGTCTTAGTATACAGAATAAGGTCATCTGAGGAAAGGAGAATCTAAGGGGCTCATGAGAATTCTTTACCCTGACCATCCCCTGGAACAGCACAGCCCCTCCCCTAAACTCGGCAAACTGCTGAGTGATAAGGAAGGAAATAAGGCCAATGTAGATCTGAAATGCAAGTTAAAAGGAAGGGGCTCTGCAGCCAAGGCCTCCTGGAAAGGACGACTATGGCCTACCCGAGCACTCAAAAGCAGTCAAAGGCTTCAAGCGGCCTGAACTTGAAGGACTGGGGAAAGCCAGGCCACAGCAGTGCTTCCTGCTGCTGTTCTAAAACAAGTGCTCTACCCCAACCCGAAGGCTCAAGACAGTTCTAGTAACCAACCCGCAAGAGCTAGACAGACAAACTGCACTATTCAGCCGCCTGCCTTGATGCTGCCAGTAAGACCAGCTGGAGCTGGCCCTTAGGCACATCAGGAAGCATCAGATCAGTCATCCTCACTGCTGGCTTTGGTGGCAGCAGACTGGAGTGGCTGACCAATGGCTGCTGGGAGCTCCGCACTGCAGCCTCAAGAATGCACTTTAATATGAGTGGAAGAAAAGGAGAGCCAGTGGTCAAGAATCCTGGTACCATCAAGTCCAGCCTTGTCCCTCTGTGTGTGCTTATCCCCTCCCCAATCCCTTCCCTCAGACAGCACCTGCTCCTTTATCCAAGAAGTAGGCCAGGAGGCAGCGCATGACAGCCTGGTGGGAGATGACGAGGATGTTGCCCTGACGCTCCAGCTCCATGATGACAGGCTCGAGTCGCTGCACCAAGTCCTGGTATGACTTCGAAACAAGAAAGGAGAGCTGGTGAGAGGCCAGGTGCATGCTGGCAGCCAAGTAGTTGGCTATGCTCCAGAACCGAGAGACTACTCTGGGAGGCATGGTGCCTCTGTGTTGCCTAATGGCTCCAGCCCTGGTTCCCTCAGACTATCCAGAGCTTTCAAGAGCCATATTTAGACTCAAAACCACAGTTCAAGAAATGCAAGTGTGAATTCAATGTACTTCCCTTTTACTCACAGACACTAACAGGCTTCCTGAACCTCTGCCATCACATGTCATTTACCTTCGGCACAGGTACCCTAGGTTAGGAAGCCATTTCAGTAAGGACAGCAGCTAAAACATGGTAAGGAAGAAACCCATGCCCCACACTTACTTGGTCACTCTATCTGCTGTAGGAGTGGAGTAGAGGGAAGAGAACAAAAAAGGCAACATGATCATGCTCACTCTGTAACATTCTCTGTCACCCTGTCCCCTAGAGAGCTTCAAAAGCTAACGAAATGTAAAGCACTAACTGTCTAGGCTGAATTAAGGTGTGGCTGGCCAAAGGCAGGAGAACAAAGGACTGTCAAGTCTCCCCTTCTCCTCCCCTTTAGAAAAGGGCCCAGCCAAGCAGCAGGCAGCTGCTCCAAGTAAACAAAGCCTCACCTCCCCACCAGGGTATCGATACAGGTACTTCTCTTGATCTCGAAGTGCAAACTCCTCTGGGTACCGTTTCTCAATCTCTGCATATGTCATCTCCTCACACACACCCTGCAAGAGCCATACCGACTCATCAGGACATGGGCAGGCCAACATCAACACATCCCAGACAAGCACCATGACACAGAAGAACAGCAGTGCCTCACTATGTGTGGACACCATGTGCTGCACCTGCCTGCAGCCACAAGTCAAGGGTCACTAGGTGCCATGGAAATGAGGCACTTTCAGAGAAAGGTGGTTTCTCTAGCTTGAGCGACCACTCTGTCCTACTATTGCAAGGAAAGCCACGGGTCAGCAAGAGTCTGCAGGACAAGAGGAGCAGGAACCAGAGGAGAGAAACTGAGGGGAAGAGAACCCTTGTGGAACGAATAAAAGAGAAGAGAAGGAGGGAAAGAGAAGCAGCTAAGCTGAGCATGGTGGTTCATGTCTGTCAGCACAATATTTTGGATGCTGAGGCAGGAAGATCATTAGTTCTAACCCAGGACAACCTGAATTAGAGTGAGTCCTGGTACCAATAAAACAGAAAGAATTGGGATAAAGGAAGGTTGGATAGGGGAGCACGGAAGCACAATTCTTAGTTAAGGGAGCCACCTTAGGGTTGGCAAGAGACTTGAACCTAGAGTGGCTCCCAGGAACCCAAGGCGAGATCCCCAGTTAGTTCCTTGGGCAGCTGAGGATAGGGAACCCGAAATGACCCTATCCTATAACAATGCTGACGAATATCTTGCATATCACCATAGAACCTTCATCTGGGGATGGATGGAGATAGTCACAGAGACCCACACTGGAGCACCGGACTGAGCTCCCAAGTTCCCATCGAGGAGTGGAAGGAGGGAGAGCATGAGCGAGGAAGTCAGGACCACGAGGGGTGCACCCAACCACTGAGACAGTGTGGCTGATCTATTGGGAGCTCACCAAGGCCAGATGGAATGAGACCGAAGAAGCATGGGATAAAACCGGACTCTCTGATCATGGCGAACAATGGGGGCTGATGAGAAGCCAAGGACAATAGCCCTGGGTTTTGATCCTACTTCAAGTTCTGGCTTTGTGGGAGCCTAGCCAGTTTGGATGTTCACCATCCTAGACATGGACGAAGGGGGGAGCACCTTGGACTTTCCACAGGGCAGGGAACCCTGACTGCTCCTTGGACTGGAGAGGGAGGGGGAGAGGAGTGGGGGGAGGGGGAGAAGGGTGGAAGGAGGGGGAGGGAAATGGGAGGCGGGGAGGCGGGGGAAACGTTTTTTTTTTTTCTCAATAAAAAATTAATAAAAAAAAAAAAAAAGAAAGAAATATATATTTGAGCTAAGCAATAAAGAATGTCAAGAAAAATCTGGGTAAGTATTTTCTCAGAACTGCTGGCTGGATGATTAAAGCAAGTATTACAGAACTGGGTAATTAGGAATTACAAAATAAGTCCTTGTTAGCTCTAGTCTCTACAAGCACCAGCGGTTCAGTTAAAGACTGGAGTGGATCTCACCTTGGGTTCAGGTACGAGAGCAGTCAGGAAGCCCTGATGAGGAGTAGTTAACCCCTTCCTCGTCTAACCTCTGAAATGACTGGACTCAGGTTCCTCAGTTTCTAGTTGATGATTCTAGTTCTCTAAGCTCCTCAAACTGTAACTTCTGGAAGTGTCGATGAGAAACCCCCACTCACAGCATCGATCTCATTCAGGATCTTCCACTGCTCGTAGGTCACCCCGAGGGACTCGGCGGTCTGAATGGTCCTCTTCAACTGGCTCGTCCACACCTTGAGGTCCTGGATCTCCTGCTCCTCCAGAAACTTCTTCAGAGCCTGAGCAAACTAGGGTTCGGAAATAAAAGCTAAACAAAGAAAACCCACCACACCACACACACAGTACACACAGAGACTACTAGCCATGGTCAAACTATAAACCCAAGAGATAATGAAATTCAGCTGGAGGACTCTGTGTCACGTCACACATAGTGCCCAGTAATCTCTGATGGCTGAATGATCACAGCAGAAAGGGTCTCAAGTGACCTGCACTTTAATCCAGAGTTAGGTACAGTAAGCAGAGAACATCCTCAGCACTGTCAGTGAAACCACAGCCTAAGCCCAAATGGGATTTAAGCAGGAGGGGATAAAACAGATGACCTCCACCATGCCCTTCTAACTCTAAGCTCAGGAAATCCAGCCTGCTGGCTAACTGCTCACCTGCTTGCCTCGAAGCGAAAGGCCAGAGTCACCCCCAATCTTTCCCAAGAGATTGAAGTCACTCTCTCCATGCCGGCAAAGGTAGATGGTGCGAGGCTGGACATGGATATTCATAAGGTAGTAGACAATTTTACTCTGGATGTAGTCCTGGACTCTGTTGACCAGGAATCTCTGGCCTACGTTTATCACCTTGATGAAAGACAGATCCCTGGGATAGGGTACGAAGAAGAAATCACAGTAAGAACATCTGAAGCCAGGAGTGAGGTGGGCAGGGGAGCAAGGCTATCAGCACCTGTTGACAAATGCAGCGCTTTGGAGGCTAAGGGAATGGGGCTCGAGTTTGACCCTGACTCCAAACAAATGAACAAAGTGTATGGGGAGAATGAGTTGTATACTGACTGGTAGACCCCCATCAGCCCTTCCTTCTCTCCCAATCACTGCCATATTTATAGAACAACCAAATGTTAAGAGATAGATTACATCTTTAAATTAAGACAGCATACAATTTATTGAACATCCAACAAGCATACACTCTCTCCTTGGTGTCTATCCTGTACCATGAAATATGTGTAAGTATGGAAACAGAATCCAGGCTTCCCAGACCTAGACTAAGTGACTTGAAGATTTTGCTACCTTCAAATTTTGGTGAGACAGACACATGGGCCCCCACATGACGTGGTCAATATCTAGACAGAGCATGGACTGGGAAGGGGGGCGGGTTAGCCAGGATACCTGTTGCACCCTGAGCCACCTAATCAACCTCTCTCAAAGACACTGCCGCTATTTGCTTTGTGGCCATAGGATTTTTCTTTTTTTCTTTTTCTTTCTTTTTTTTTTTTTTTTGGTTTTTCGAGACAGGGTTTCTCTGTGGCTTTGGAGCCTATCCTGGAACTATCTCTTGTAGACCAGGCTGGCCTAGAACTCACAGACATCCGCCTGCCTCTGCCTCCCGAGTGCTGGGATTACAGGCATGCGCCACCACCGCCTGGCAGGATTTTTCTTAAAATTAAAGTAATGAGCGCTTATTCAAAATAATTATCAGGAGAAAAAGGCACAATACGGTAAATCACCCACTGACCTACCGCCAGAGATAAAGTCTATAAACACACACACTTATAAACATAAATATCCTTCTGGTGTATCTCCTGATGCCACATGTAGGGCAGTGCCGTTCAGTCACTTATTATAGAAATGCTCCTCAATATTTGTATTCTGGGAACTCCATGTGAAGAAAATGAAAAGCTCAAAAATGTAATGAGATTGCTGCAGTGATCTAACACTGTGCTATGCACAGTTGTGCTGGCTGGTTTTCTTAATCAACTTGACTGAGCACTAGAGACACACCCCTGGGTATATGTGTGAGGGTGTTTCCACAGAGACTGAATAGGGGAGGAACCCTCACCCTGACTGGACAGGTCTCAAGGGTCCTGGACTCAATCAGGAGAGAAAATAGAGCGAGGCATGGGGCCTCACACCTGTGATCCCAGCACTTGCACTACTGCCCTGCGCTCAAGGCTAGGATACACAGTAAGATCTTGACTCAAAAAAATGGAGTAAGAGGGGAGACAAAGTCAGGTGAGCGCTACTTCTCTGCTTCCTGAGCCTCTGAGATGTAAGCAAGCAGCACCCTTCCACTAGCACGGGTGGGAGCCAGTCCTGCTCCCATGTTTTCCCTATCATGGGGGCTGTACATGCTGACGAGCAATCCAAAACAAACTTCTCCTCCCAGAGTTTCTATGCCAAGTGTTCTGCCACCGTGAAGAGAAAAGTAGTGGGTATAATATTATTTCATTGAAATATAATCCCAGCACTATGGAGGTGGGAGAAGAAGGGTTAGGAATTCGAGGTTACACTATATAATATATAGCAAGTTAAAGGCAGCATGGACTGTGTCTCAAAAACCCAAACACATGATCTCGTAAGCCAGTGTTCTCACAGGCTTCCATATATACACTGCTTTTCTGCAAGATGGACTTAACATTTCACTATACCCCACACTGGGCAAATCAATCTGTATTCTATGCCTCGCTGCCATGAGACATTACCACAGTCATGATGGCTAGCACTGATCAGACATTTGTCCTTCATCCAGGCAGTGTCCCTGAATTTATGTAATATATATGTAATAAGCATATATATTAAAATGCAAATTATGTATGATAAGCTTTAAAATGATGATGCATCTCTAAGAGATATCCTATAGCATTCTAGTTCAGATTTGCTAAATCTGGAGCAGCACTTCTTAACTTGAGATGATTTGGGTCCCTAGGAGACATCTGCCCATATCTGAAAACATTTCAGTCGTCACAGTTTGGAGGTGTTCCTGGCACCTAGTGGACAGAGGCCAAGGAGACTGCTAAACATATTAGAATACACAAAGTAGTCCCTATAATGAAGAATTCCATAGTTCAAAATGTCACTAATGCTTCAAGCAGTGGTTCTCAACTTTCCTAATGTTAAGACCCTTTAATACAGTTCCTTATGTTGTGACCCCCAAACATAAAATTTTCATTGCTACTTTATAATTGTAATTTTTCTAGTTATGAATCATAATATAAAATCTAACATGCAGGATATCTGATATGTAACCCCTGTAAAAGGGTTGTTCTACCTACAAAGGGGTCCCAACTCACAGGTTAAGTATGGATATGTAAAACATACAACACACATAAATATCTGTGCTGGATAGTTTTATGTCACCTTAATATAAGCTAAAGTCATCCGAGAGGAAAGAACCTCAATTAAGAGAATCCCTCGGTAAGATCAGGCTGCAGGGCATTTTCTTAATTAGTGATTGACAGGAAAGGGTCCGACACATCGTAGTTGGTGCCATCCCTGGGTGGTGATACTGGGTCCTATAAGAAAGCAGGCTGAGCAGGCCATGAGGAGCACCCCTCCATGTCCTCTGCATCAGTCAGCTCCTGTATCCAGGTTCCTGCCCTGCTTGAGTTCCTGTTCTGACTTCCTTCAGTGACGGACTACAAAATGGAAGTGTAAGTCTAATAAACCCTTTCTTCCCTAGCTTGTCTTTGGTCATGGTGTTTTATCACAGCAATGGTAACCTAACTAAGAAAGTACCAAAATAAAAACCTTATTCAGTGAAATGGCAGAAATATCATAGGTTTAGATTACCAGAAACAATTAGAGACCAGCAGGGAGAATGACACCTTTCCTCCTGCCTCAACCCTCAGATCATGGTGTTGAACCTTACTTATCATAGTTGTCTGGGTCAAGGGGCTGGTAAGTGACTTTGTAGCACTCGATTCTCTTCAGGAAGTCCTCCATCACATTCTCCCTGTTCCTTTCAGGGTAGTCAGGGCTTGACACCTTTACCTCCTGAAAGCACAGGAACATAAGGGCCTGGTCAGAATTCTGTTCTTAACAGCCCTCCGACAAACAGCCACTGCTAAAAACAGAGAAGTCCATACACAGCTTTTCACTAGAGCACTGGCATGCCCCACTCACTGGACTCCCTCATCCTGCCCTGTGACCCTGGCAACCAAGAAAGGGAAGACAACTGGGGAGTCATGTGCCTGCCTTTGGCCAAAGGACAGAGGGAGTCACGCTGCTAATACTACTTCTGAGCCCTGGCCCCTTAATGTATTTGCCTGCAAACACAGAATGGGCTCCAATTTCCCCCTTCTGCTTCGCAGAATAGAGTATATGACCCAGTATTTGACTTAGGAATTACTGCCTCTTCCTCAAATAAAATAACTCCAGTTCCTATGATGGGAAGACACCTCTAGAAAAGCATACCAAGATGCCTACTTGGCACAGAACAAAAAAGCCTATCCAGCGAGTACTGTCTGGTGCTGTGCCCCACAGGGCATAAGAGTGCAATAGTCAATGCTGATCAGAACATTAGACAACTACTGAATAAATAACCTTCCTATCAAATGACTGAACAGGAAAAAAGTCTAATCTGGCACAATATCTAGGTCTTACCAGCAGGAAAGATCAAAACACAAAGCCAGAACACCCACAGTCTAAGGTGGTCCCCATTCAGCAACTCATTTTTAGTGTATTCCTCGCAGGCCCAGGTTCTTTTCCCAAAAGAAGAGTATAAAGGTACAAAATATTCTCAGATAAAGAAGATCTGTTTGCTTCCTTCTTTCACTACCCAGAATCCACACACATACACCACACACACACACCACACACACACAACCACACACACCACACACACACACACCACACACACACACACACAGACTGAGACTGAGTGACTACAGGTGACAGGGATGACACTCACCAGAATATTGGCAGCAATGACATCAGGGTCATCACAGACAGATTCCACAAAGAATACCTGGCCATGGAGCAAAGGCATGATAAACACGTCAAAATGTCAGGTTGTTAACTGAAAGCACATACTCACCTACTCCACCCAGCTACCACACCTTCAAGATTCATAAAGTGGCCTTCAAGGCCTCTTCCTTTAAAAACAGATCTTACCACATCCCCTGGACCTTACAGGCTAAATAAAGGTCAGAGAAAGGATCTAAACAAAAACACTCAAGGTCTTGGCATATGCCCCAAGTGGACAACCAGACAGCTATCCTAATCCTGTGCTCATCAGAGTCAAAGAGATCGACATTCCCACCTCTCCATCCCAGCTCCCACCCCGCTCCTGCCTTTTCTTCCAGCATAGAGTCAGCCCACCTTGAAGGCATTCTGCTCAGCAAAATTCAAAATCATATCCCTCCTCTCCCGAGTGGTATTGGTAGCATCAAACACCTAGGCAGAAAGCATACAAAGTAAATGAACAGGAGGAGAAAAATGAAACGGTGCCCAAGGCCGACTCCAGTGGAAATAAGTAACCAGGATGCTGGGAGAGTGACAATGAAGGGGAAGCAGACGAGGCTTACCGCAATCTGCCCACTCTCTTCAGTAAAATAGGCCTTAACATCTTCCAGTGCTACCAGAGCACACTGTCTGCCATAAGAACAAAGGAAATCAGCAAAAAGAGCTAAGATCAAACGAGGCTGGAGACAACACACACAGTGTGGGAGTCACTTCCCACTCGATTTCTTTACGGATATGTTTTCCCCTAACTAAATCTTTCAGCTTTCCCACGGAAGTTTACACACCGTTCTACAACTTCCTCCTTGTCCAATTTATAGGCCTTATACCTCTTTAGGCATCACACAAAAGTATCTTCTAGAGCCCTGTCTGCTACCCACCCAACCCAAGCTGATCTTGTAATCTAATCACATGCATTAAAATGCTCCTAAGACATTTCCGGAGGAAAAATGGGGGCCCTAACACATTCAGTCTCACACCTTTAAAACAAAAAGAAGAAAAGACTCACTTGCGGATCTTCATAGCCTCTTCATTGTCATGACGAAAGAAATCATAAGACTTATAGGACTTGACTGCTTCACGCCGATAGACCCCAAGATTAAACACTGCAGGAAAAACAGTACAATGGCCCCACTAAAGGAGACGTCTTGGCCTAATAGAGTGGCCCATGGGATGGAAAAAGCACCATTGTATGTCAAACAATACCAAACTAAGACAAGTTGGGTTAAAGCCCTGACTTACAAGAAGAATGTGGGCAAGTCTAAAGCTGAGCTTCTCTCTCCTCAGCTACTGTCTCAGCAGGGTACCACTAAGGTTCAAAGACATGGCACATATGCCAAGGGTTCTGAAATAGCATATTCTCATTAATTCTGAAAACTTCTATCAAAATTAGGATGATCTGTCTAGGCCTAGAAGAGAAATGTCTGAGGAGGATAGGAAGCAAATCCAGTAAATGAGGAAGCAATCCTGATTTTCATCAGAAGCATTATAGGACCTCGCTGTTAGAAAGACTAAGTCTCCCAGAGGCCTGTGGGGTCCCAGAACTAATCAACCCCCTTCCCAAGGGATGAATGGCCTGCACCTACCTTTGGTGGGTACCCCAATCCAGTTGAGATAGCGTGTTAGTTTCTTGGACACGTAAGTTTTACCCCGGGCTGGCAAACCAATCATAACAATGAGGGTTGGGGAGTTGGTCATGTAGGAAGCCCATGCTAAAAGAAAATGAAACAGGCAGAGCTAAATGACTCCATGTCTCCTGAGCTTCATGTACTACACAAGGAACTTCACAGTCATCATCTCAGAAACCTACAGGGCGAAGGTTCAGGAAGAATGAGAGGGCAAACTGAGGCTATATTTGGCATATCCTCTTGAAACAGAGTTAAAGGTCATGCAGACTTCCATAAAGTACCCACACCCAGGCCTTTTTTCCCCAAGTCTTCAGAGAGTTCTCAAGATGGGGAAAAAAAATAGTTAACGATTAGGAAGAAAGAGAATACTAATAACATTGCAGCTACGATTCTATCACCCCAAACCAGACTGACTTTAAGAGAGTCCCAGATCCTACCTGGAGGATCCCACAAATCCCTCCAGAGCCAAAGCAAACCTTTGATGCAAAACGAACCCTGCCTCAAGCTGTTTTGGCCACAACACTCAGGTCATGAACTCCTCCTCCACTTTAATCTCTAAACCACAGTGATATTCAGTAGCCAAAGCCTGCAGGATAAAGGTCTGAAGAGACTCCATAAAGGTTCGGATCCAGCACAAGACCTGGAGGCCTGCCTGCCTCGACAGCTCATACGAATGGGAGACGACTGGTGGTGCCCTTTCCGTAGGGATAACCTCTCTCCTTTATAGTACAGGCTCCTTTACAAATACCAGGGCCTAGATGGTTAGTGACTTGTACAGCACAAACACTAGAATCCAGACCTGTGCTTCCCAGACAGTTTTTCTCCCTAGCAAGAGGCCTTTTTCAGTTTGCTCACGGGACTTCTCCTCCCTGCACATGCTGCCCCAGAGCAGAGGTGGAGAAAAGACCTGCATTTGCACCTCATCAACTCCTTTCTTGAAGCCAAGCCCCAAGCTGATGTTACCAGGGAAAGCTCAGACTTTCTCCATTGAGAAAGACAAGAAAAGGGGGGAAAAACTACCTTAACCTTCTGCTTCCAGCTCCTTTTCCAAAGGGATCCTGCAACATGTGTCACCTAATGGTGACAATGCCACTCTGAGGCTAGGCATCTTCGATGCTTCAGTGAGACTGGTCTCACCATGCCAGAAACTAAGACAGCGGGGCATTTTCCCACACATGTGTACTAAGTGTCTGCGTCCTCATTACAATATATGTGCATTGCTGCTGGGACACCTCCCTGTTTCCAGGGATCACGGGAAGAAATATACTAAAAGGGAGATATGGCCCACCATGATGTGGGAGGAGAAAGGCACCCACCTAATTGATACACAGTTCAGAACCCACTGGACTGCTCCCCGCCTTGAAGACGGCCACTTCAGTCTCCTTAGAGTCTTTACTTTGTTTAGCTTTGCTAAATAAACTTCTGCTTAAGCATTCTATTAAATGTCTCTATGAATTCTTTCCTTCAACAAGAACTAGGAGACCACTGACCAAGAGTCCAAGCCCTGTAGCATGGGGGAAATTGCTGACTCTGGACAAGAGCTCCAGCAACATAGGTCGCGGAGCAGTCTAAGCAGCCTTCATCTCTATCTACACAAGGAGCTAAGAGGTGAGTAAACAGCACCTTGCAGCCTCTGTGGGCATTAGTCCCTGAGCACGGACCTCAGTAGGCAAGAGCCTGCCTGGCATTAGGTCTGAGCAGTCTTCATGCTCTTCAGCTTTAATGCATTCTCCTCTGAGCATGGCTGACCCGGCTCATTAGCCGCACTTGCAGGCCTCTCTGTCCACATCTTCTGGCCCAGTAGGCACGTCCCCCAGAGAAGCTGCTTCCCTCCCTGAAGATCAGAGAGAAAGCACGCTTGGGAGCTGCTCAGAGAGAAACCAGGGAGGAGCTGCTCTGTGTTCCCCATGCTGGGCAGAGAAAGCTAACAACAGAAGGAAACAGGGTTGGACACAGGCACTCCATATCCCTACTCTTCAGCACGGCTCCTCCTGCCTCAGCCTAGAGCAGCTACGTGTGCGCGAGCACATACACACACACACACACACACAAGCATGAATATGCGTGTGCGCACACCCACATCCCTGCTAAAACCAGGGCTTCTCATTTTCTAGGGAAAAAAAAAAAAACAAAAAACAAAAAAAAACAAAGACAAAAACCCAAAGACTATTCCCACCTCACACTGCCAGCTGGTAACCCTGGGAGCTTGTCCTGTTAAGTAGAAGCACCCCTGAGCGTGAATGCAGGGACTTCACACACTGACTGACCTAGAGATACACAGCATCTCTTGACTTAGAGTGGAAAACTGTTCCAACCCGGAAATTCTTCTATCATTTTTATACAGAGTTAAACTTCCTTTACCTAGTTTACCAGGCTTCAACTCATTTTCTCCTTATAAACATGCCTAGTCAAAATGAGAGCCTGACAGTTTCTTTCTCATAAATGGAAAAACTAAACCCCAGAGAACTTAAGAGCTTGGTCCATAGGGCCACAGAAAAAAGTCAAGGTCAGGCTTCTTGACCACTTTACTGATCTCATGACTGCCTACTGAGCCTTATCTGCTAGTTCTTGGCCATCACTTTAGCACCTAACAAAAGGTCCCGTGGAAAACATGACTATGTTCTCCAGCTTATCTGGGAAGATGTCTGGGAGGGGCCAGCAAATAGGACGGTTCCTGGTCCCCTCATCATCAAGGACATTTTCCATTATCCACATTAAACAGGCCCAGTATTTTGAATGTGCAACCCATAAAACATTATCATCACTGCTATCTTAATTTTATTTATTAAAAGTTATAAAACCTGATTATCTACTGCTGTTTTAACTGATAAGTATAAAAGAATCAAGTTCAAAGAACTGTACCCAAATACTAAGAAAAAGAAAACTGAAGTTTCTGTCAGGCAATGCAGCCTTAGTTAGGAATAGCCAACCTCCAGCAAAAGCATCTCTTGAGGCCCGAAAGCTTCAAGGAACACATACAACACGGCCGAGGAACACCACTGGGTCTATAAGGCTCCTTTTACTTCTGTGAGAGCACGGCTGATATGAGCATGCAGAAGTATGAAGGTGTCCACTGAAGCATTCTTTAGGACAGTGAAAAGTTCCAGTTAATTGGCTGAGATTCACTCAATGTAGAAGGAGATCAACGTGGATTCACCAACATGAGAAAACTAAAAAAGAGCAAAAAGTGTCCTAACTACTTTACAAAGGAAATGGCATCAGGACAGAATAAGTATATCATGAGTCTACCTATGTTTGGTAATGGGATACACCAGAACTAAACACCTAAGAGAAGTGAATTTAACAGAGATAAGAGAAACTGGAAGAGATTTTACTTTCCATGTTTCCTTTTGGAATTAGGTGAGTTTTCCTCAACATGTACTACTTTTGTAACTAGGGTTTAAACACTTGTCTTCTCCAGATCTATTCAAAATATTTTAAAAATAAAAGGAAACCAAAAGATGAGAAAGAGAAAAGACTTAATAAGGAATGCACACAGAACCCTCACTTCCTGCTCTCAGAGACCTCCTGAGACCACTCACCTAGGTACCTTAAAAGGACCCCAGCCAGCACACCTACAACCCCATCCCAAGAATAACTCAAGCTCCAGTAAGGCTCCTTGGAGGTCTTGGCTCCTTATAGTCATCCTCTGGCCTTGAAGCGAAGCCCAGTCACTCCCCAGACTCAAAATTAGCAAGCAGGTGTAACGAGCAGCAAAGAGACAGCAGCTGAGCTATAAATAAAGCGGCACGAGGCAGCCAGGGAGTCTATAACAACCTACCTTCTCCACATCATGCGGAATGGTAAGTCCAGGTCTGTCAACTTAGGAATGATACCTACTGCTCAGTGAAGTTTAGAAAAAGAACACAGTAACAGAACAGAACAGGAGCCTATGTATCTACTCTCCTTAGGAGGATGGACCAGAACAAGACGTTCAAACTGCTGAGTCTTTGCAGGGCAGAGAAAATAAACTAATATTCTCCCAAGGATCTCGCAATCTCACAGTCCAACCATGAGATAAGAAAGGCAGGGTACTAAATGACGACTCAGAGTCCTTGAGCTGGGGAGAAAGAGCAGAGATTAGAAAAGAACAGCTAGGGCCAGGAGCAGGGACGAGTCTAGAGAACATAAAGGAGACCTAGAATTGGCTTTGTAATCAGAAGCACCAGGTAGAAGAGTGATGGAGGGGTTAGGGACGCAGGAGCAGCTAGCTGGACAGTGAGGGAGGAATGTGAGCCAGCTGGCTCTGATGGCACCCCCATCCCTCTCCACTGTCTTTGGGATTACATACTCTAGTAACAGAGGTACATTCCCTTTAAGAGAGCCACACTGGGACAGAACATGTGAGTAAAAATACTGCCAAACAATAGGAAACATTCTTCACTGAAAAACACTTCTTTACCAGGCTCTTAAATGATGAGTATAATGAGTCTAATTCTACTTATATGTTTCTTTTTTTTTTTTTTTTTTTTTGGTTTTTCGAGACAGGGTTTCTCTGTGGTTTTGGAGCCTGTCCTGGAACTAGCTCTTGTAGACCAGGCTGGTCTCGAACTCACAGAGATCCGCCTGCCTCTGCCTCCCAAGTGCTGGGATTAAAGGCGTGCGCCACCACCACCCAGCTTACTTATATGTTTCAAGAGTAAACAGAAAAGGTAGAGTCACTTGTGAAAAATGACACATAGCAGCTACTTCCGGCGCTCATCTGAGTGCTGGTCTGTATGGACTTATCTAATTCTCACCTCACTCCCGGGAGAACCGTTTCAGTATTTCCACTTTATAACAGAGTAAAATAGGTTAAGAGTGGTGGTGGACACCTATAACCCTAGCACTCTGGAACTAAGGGAAGCAAATCACATGTTTAACGCTGATCTGGGCTACATAGCGGGACCTGTTGAAGAAGAAAAGAGGAAAGGAGAGAAGGGGGTCAAAGGGGATAAAAGGCCAAAGGGGGGGGGTAAACTGAGGGAGAGGAACGTTAAACAAATTGCTCACGGGAGCACAGCTAGGAAACAGTAAAACCACTATTCAAACCCAAGCAGTGTGACTGAAGTGGCTACAAGTATGCACCTGCTGCCTAGTTTACTCACAGTTTGTCCTCGGGACTGGCTTCCTGCCCTGGTAAAGAAGGGAGACCCTATCCACAGAGGTCTGCCAAACTCAGTACTATGACTGCATCTATCCAGGACATATCTCATGGATGGCCGATAAAAGAGCACAGAACAAAGAGAATGACACCATGACGGAGCCTCTGAGGTAGAGTGCCTGGTCTCATGTTGACCCCACCTCCTTCCAGCCGCCATACACATAAGCACTTCTTTCTAAAGCGAGAACTGACCAGAAGGGTTCCAAAAGAAGGTGTATTCCACAACGAAGACCAAGAGTGCTAAAACACTTCTGGGGGTTCCAGAAATATCTGAGGACTAATGCCCCAGTCTTTTAGGGAACTCTAGAACATTGCTTAGGAATGTAAAGACAGGGGAAGGAGAAAAGATTCTTCATTCCCCTGCCACCATTTCTGCCATCTCTGCACTTAGGTGAAAGAATCTGCAAAATGCAAGGCTAACCCTGTAAGAATGCAAGGCTAACCCTGTAAGAATGTAAGGCACCCAAGACACTGATAGTGTCAGGGCTCACTCCCCTCAGGCCTAAGTAACAGGACCTGTAAGGGTTTATACCAGCAACGTGTTTGCTTGTTTTCTGAGACAAGGTCTCAAGTAGCCCAGGCTTACTCTGAGCTAAGTACTTAGCTGAGTACAACCTTGAACTTCCGACCCTGCCTTTATCTCACCAGGGCTAGGACTAGGGGTGTGTACCACCCTGCCTGGCTTCTGCCTGCAATAGAGTGTCACGGATCTAGAACACAGTCCAGGAGATAAAGGGAAACTGAGAGACTGACAGCCCCATGTTAGTCCTGTACCTTGACACTCGGCCATCCTACGTGTATAACAACTTGTTCTAAGCTTCCAACATCAGGCAGGTGCTCCCATATCTAATGAAAGCAGTAAGAAACTCTGGACCACACAACAGTCAAGCTCCAAAGACACAACTCACTAAGCCTACTTGTTTGGGGCAGGAAATGGCCCACTGAAGACTTTGTTTTAAATCCTATGTCTGATGTGGGATTCTTCTCTGTATGCTGTGAATACCATCGGTGAATAAAGAATCTGCCTTGGCCTGTTGGGGGAAGGGGGGAACTAAACTGAATATTGGTAGAACAGAGGCAGAGTGAGAGAGAAGCCATGTAGACCTGCTGGAGATAGACGCCAGAACTTTTCCCCATAAGCCACAGCCTCATGGCAATACACAGATTACTAGAAATAGGTTAAATTAAGATGTAAGGGTTAGCCAATAAGAAGCTAAAGCTAATGGGCCAAGCAGTGATTTAAACAGAGTTTCTGTGTGATTATTTCGAAGCTGAGCAGCCAAGAACCAATGAGCGGCCCCCTCCAACATATGTCAGACACAGTGGCACACATCCATACTCAAGAGGTTAAAAAAGGAGACTTGCATGAGTCACCAGGCAACCTGGGTTACACAGTGAGTACCCAGCAAGCCAGGGCTCTCTGTAGTAAGACCCTGTCACAAAATAAATAAATGTAAGTTGTCATGCCAAAGAATTACTATTCGCTCCCACAGTGTGAGAATGTCTAGAATACAAATACAATTCCAGGACAAAAAGAAAAAAAAATCCTACGAGGGGGCCGTCTTCCAGAACTCACAGCATTTCTTCCCCGCCTTCCGAAGGTTTGAGGTGTGAGATTTACAGCTGCTGCTGCTGCTCCTGTGTTCTGTGGAAGATGAACTATTCCCAGACATGATAGTTCTTCAGGAGGCACCTGGGGAAAGAGAGAGAAGAAAATACAAGGAAAGCGTCCCTAAAAATAATACAGAGATTAGTGTGATACAAGCAAGGAGCCCCTATGGAGATTCAGGTCCAGCCTCTTCCTCCCAACTCAGACACTTGTTCTTGGATAAGTCACACACCCACCCGACTGCTCGCCTATAGAGCCGCACTCCAACTTTGCATTTGCTTGCTGACCTTGTTCACACTTATATCTCAGATCCTGCAAGTCTTCCAACAATCTTTTAAACAGAAGATTTTCCTATCATGATTACTCCATTTTGTTTTATAGAACTGACAAATCAAAGATAACCGACTAAAGTTCTTCTCCAATTTTCTTGACCTCACATTTTAGTTTTAAGACTATGGAGAGAACAGAGGAGGGAACCAGAAGTGATGTGGAGGTGGGAATAAGGGCATTGTCAGGAAAGCAATCTCAAGCCAAAGGTAAAACTCAATCTTGCAGAGAGAAAAAAAATGAGAATGGGAACAGTGGTGAGAATAGAAGGGCAGGGACAGAAACGTGTTCCCTGAAGGATGAACTGTAACGGGACTGGGATATCCCTAGCAGGTTCAGTTCTCCTCCGGTGTTCTCCGTTCTCAAGTCCTCCTCCCTACCCTCTCCTATTCACCCCCTGGGATCAGCGGAAGAAAATGACTTACCTGCACAATAAGTCTTGGGTCCTAATATCAACTAAGGAGGGAAGGACCGGGGCTCAGGTATCAAACCCAGATAGATACCGAGGAGTTCGCTCACTCAAGACAAAAGGTACTATTAAAAAAAAAAAAAAAAAAAACAAAGCCAAAAAATAAATAAAATAAAACCCTTGCACTGCTCCTCGCCTGACAGTACAGATTCTTCGGTGGTCACACCAGCTGGGGCTCAGCGTCCCTGAAGGTCTGCACGCCCAGGAGTGCCGGGGGAGCTACACTTTCCGAATGGGCTGAGCACCACCGCTCTGCAGCTTAACCGCGCCCGCGCAGCACCCCATCCTCGAGTCCAGACTGCTCAACTATCGCTCACCCTATTCGACCTGCTCTATTCGACCTCCCGGCTGTGGACCCGGCGTCGCCACCGGAGCGCCGCGAACCAACCTGGCAGACTGACTCAAGTCCCGGTTCCCAGGGTGGGGGCAAATCACGTGCTCCGTTTGGCTCCGCCCACCCGCGCGTCAGCCCTCACCTGGAGGCAGGCTGGACCAATGAAGCATCTGCAGGGCAGGAGGCGGGCTGCCGGAGAAGCCGACTTAGCTTCGGGAAGACCTGTGATCGCCTAAGGCTGCCAGTTCCCAGACCAGCCGACTCAGTGGAGCTTGGTGGCATCGTTGCTTGGGAACAGATTGAGCAGGAGGCGGGGTTAACAAAAAGCCTTACCTTTTTTTCTTATTCTCGCGAGACCTATTTGACTGACCTCTTGAGTGGGGGTAACTGGTGAAAACAAAGATTAACGCCTTCACTCCTGAATCCCAGCTAGACTTGGTGGTTCCCAAGACCGGGGAGGTAGACACAGACATTTGCTTTTAAATATGCCTTGCTGGCTACTAGGGTGCGAGAGCTAACTACAACTTATGATCAGATCCTGAAACCTAAGCCACGGATGCTTGGAACCGGGAGCGTTCCTGGACCCAGGTGACTCCAAATCACGTTCCTTATTTCCTCCCACTACCCCGACCCAGACTATATCATCTATGGCCGTATTGAAGAACCAAGGAGGAAAAGTGCACCTGATTCTGGTGTCGGGGTGTGGAGGAAAAGATTGGCTGTAATTGAGTCATAGGGGGAGGCTGTTTCAGTGGGTTTTCCACGTTCTAGAACTACTTTTCAAAGTTACCCCCAGCACACCGTTGGTGCTTGATTCCATGACAGTCCCGTGTGGGAGCGGGGCGGGGTGGTTACTGCTTTAGCTAAAGACTGAAAACTGAACGAACGAAGGTGCTTCTACTCGTTTCTTCTTTACCTGGGTATCAGGTCATCTTCCAGACGGCCCGAGTATGCGTTTTTACAACCCCAGCGTGTTTGAGCATGCTATAAACCCCGTCATTATTTGGCGTTTACTGCACACTTTTTTTTAAGTGTTCAGTCTTGGCCTCTCGGCATACAAAGCTGGACAATGGCTAGTGTGCCTGGAGTGTCTAGTGGGTCTTCTTCCCCGTCTTCTGCCTCTCAGCCACAATGAGGACTTCCTGTCGGGATCCCAGGAATTGGACTGGAATCCGGGTGACAGCAGTTCGTCCTCTTTGACACTGCCACCACCTGAGTGAGGCAATCGCCTTAGGCACAGCTGCTGACCTCATAGTCTTTCTGAGGAGGCAGATGGACGCTTTCAAGTTCGTCTCACCGAGGAAGTCCGGTCGTCCAGTCCTCTTAGCCTCGATGAATCAGTTCGGTACGACCACGAGGCTCGTCAGCAGTCCCTGACTGCTAGGCAGGTCCTGTGACCTTCCTTGGCATGTGTTTACCGTCTCAACTATGAGTCGGCTTTTCCTGGTGTTTGAAGGGCTGCTTTCATCATTTCCGACCTCCCTGCAAGGTGACACTCTTGCTCGGCTAGACTCGGGAACTCCTTCCCCGCCCTCCTCCCCGGAGCATAAAGGCTGGAGGACGCCAAGGGCACCACTCCGCAGCGCCCGGGAAAGCTGGCCGACCTCCAGCCTCCAGCTCCAGCCGCCCTTGCCACTTTAAGAGCCGAAGCCGGTCCCTTACCGAGGTGTCGCGAGAAGCGCCACCGCGGCTACTTCTCGCGATGTTTGGCGGCGCGAAAGGCGGCCATTTTGGGGTCCCCCCCGCTGGTTGCTCCGGCGGCGTCTCCCAGGCTGCGGCTGGGACCAAAGCCGGCCCCGCTGGTGGCCGGCCGGCCGACACGATGTGGCGGCTCCGCTGTAAGGCCAAGGGTGGCACCCACGTTTTGCAGGGGCTGTCCAGCCGGACCCGATTACGGGAACTTCAGGGCCAAATCGCCGCTATCACCGGCATCGCTCCAGGTAGTCAGCGAATCCTCGTCGGCTATCCGCCCGAGTGCCTGGATCTCAGCGACCGGGACATCACTCTTGGGGACCTGCCCATCCAGTCAGGTACGGGCACCGGCTGGGGCCGGGGAAGTCCTGGAGGACGTTGAGGGGAGTGAAG
This sequence comes from Neodon shergylaensis, assembly GCA_025134845.1. Taxonomy (NCBI): domain Eukaryota; kingdom Metazoa; phylum Chordata; class Mammalia; order Rodentia; family Cricetidae; genus Neodon; species Neodon shergylaensis. The sequence goes on from JABTXL010005416.1 coordinate 356,603, forward strand.
CCAGTAAGGCAAGGTGCCGGTGGGCCAGCTAGGGGCTTCGAGGACCGGAGCTCCGGCAAGGCAGGGACAAGTGTCAAGTCCTTTCCGAGTGGTTGGGAGAAAAGCCCAGAGCCTTGAAGTTCCCAGTTCCCCAAGCCTGCTTCCAGGTCAGCCTCCGGACCATCTCATTCATTTTGTTTTCTCTGTTTTTCCAAAGGACAGCAGGACCCTTTTCCGGTGGTACGATGTTTTTGTTTTTTGTTTTGTTTTGAATTTTTACCCCCTGGTCCTGATCAGCAGGCCAGCAGTTGAGATACCGATTTTGTCTTATTGTTTTTCCCTTTTGTTAATTTGTTTTTATAGTTTGTTTCGTGTACAACTTTTCTTGGACTTTATTAGCTGTAGAGTTTCGTTCCCAGAATTAAAACTTGAACATCAGTGTTGATCAAGAGCTTTTCCAGTCTGTGTCGAGGGCCCTCTAAACATCAGTTGGTTTAATCATGCCAAGTGCCAGGAGAACACCCGAGTCACCTACCGAGTCTGTGGTGAACATCTGAAAAATGCGTGGTTTTTAAATGCAGAATACAGGAGATTTTGTTTCTCAGCGTATCTTTATACATAAGAGTTTTTTTCACTAAGTTGAGATGCAGCTTGAAGCATTTTGCTCCGTTTTCCTTTCCAAAGACACGGTGGACTAAACAACAAACAAAACTTAAGTGTTGCTGGTCTCTTGTTTACAGAGTCGGGTTCTCCTTGGTAACCCACCTTGGCTCATAATTTACCAGGTTGTCTAATAAACACCCCATCTGTAATTCCTCTGCACTTCTGGGTCTGCTTTATTTTTCACAGGTGACATGCTGATTGTTGAAGAAGACCAAACCAGACCAAAAGCTTCACCTACATTGTCAAAACGTGGTGCTCCTAGCTATGGCAGGGAAGCTTTGCCTGTACTTACCAGAACCGCAGTCCCGGCAGACAACTCTTGCCTCTTTACCAGTGTGTACTATGTCGTTGAAGGAGGAGTCTTGAATCCAGGTTGTGCCCCTGACATGAGACGCCTCATAGCACAAATTGTAGCCAGTAATCCAGACTTGTATAGCGAGGCGATCCTGGGAAAGACAAACGAAGAGTATTGTGAATGGATCAAAAGGGATGACACTTGGGGGGGCGCGATTGAGATATCCATTCTGTCTAAGTTCTACCAATGTGAAATATGTGTAGTAGATACACAGACAGTCAGAATTGATCGTTTTGGGGAAGATGCAGGCTATACCAAAAGGGTTCTGCTCATCTACGATGGCATCCACTATGATCCACTTCAGCGTAACTTCCCTGATCCAGACACTCCTCCTCTAACCATTTTCTCCTCAAATGATGATATTGTTCTTGTCCAAGCACTGGAATTAGCTGATGAAGCTAGAAGAAAGAGACAGTTTACTGATGTAAACCGCTTCACCCTGAGATGCATGGTATGTCAGAAGGGGTTGACTGGACAAGCAGAAGCAAGGGACCATGCCAGGGAGACAGGTCACACCAACTTTGGAGAGGTGTGATCTGTTCATGGTAAGAGTTGGAGCCTACTACCTCACAGATCCAGAAGGCTCTGGGTTCTCCAATAAGCTATTCATAACCCTACAGAATAGAAGAACACATGCTTGGACCATCCTTTGACTTAAACCAGTAAGGCTGACGCTGAAATTCCTTGTTAAGATTAAAATTAGTGTGCAAGTTTACAGATGTGTGGCTACGCTAGTGGCATGCCCTCTTTCTACTAGGGTGATGGAATAGGTGGCTTGGGCCACCTGAAGACTGGAGTTTATTATAAACCAGCACCCAGCAGCTTTAACTTACAGAAGAAAACATCTTATTGTAGGTAATGTGAAAGCCTTGCGGAGGGTCACTGGACATGCACCACAGTGTCTCCAGTAATCGGTTCCTTTTAATAACTTGGAATGAGTTGGTAGTTTCTAAATTCTGAATTGATTCATCAAATGAAGATGCTCAGAATTGTCAAAACTTTTTATATTGCAATTTGGTAGACTTTATAAGTGTATCTAACAACTTCTGAGTGCATAAAAAGCAATTTTAAGAAACCCTGTCTCGAAAAACCAAAAAAAAAAAAAAAAAGCAATTTTACAGGGATGCGTGTGTTTCTTGAGAATGTTGTCTAAAACAGGAATGGGGTCCTGTTTGAGATTTCTGGCATAGAAAAGTAGAATGTATAAGAGGGAAAGGTGCCTGAAGCAGCTTACTGAAGCTTTAAAAGACTGTTGGCCTCTTGTTTTAATGCAATTCATGTGTTGCTGTTTGTCACATTAGATAATTTTTTCTTTTAAATGAGCAGGGTATGCCTTTTTAATTGCTAACTTAGTTTAAAATTCAGGAAGTATCTTGAAATTTGAGTGATGGCTTTTTCATTTTTGTTTTCTTTTGCTGTGTTACATATCAGTTTGTCTGGAGGGATTTCATTTCCTCAGCCTTTCTTCTCAAAGCCCTTCCTCCAAACAGGTCTTCCTCTAAAGTGTTAATGCTGTACAGGCTTTGATAACTTCGTAACAATCTTTTTCATAGATAGCAGTGTTCTAGCTCCACTTTGTTCTTTTCGACAGTCCACATTTCTGCAAGTTAGTACTTTACCTGTGATCTTTGACTTTCAGTTTTTAAATAACTGATTGGATTTGTTTCGCTTCCAAAATATGAAAAGTTGTAAAATCCTTGCCTTATACAGCTCTCTGAGAATCCTGCTACCTAGATCAGATATGTAGCCATTTACTTGATGGATTGATCCTCAAGGCACACCCACTCAAAACTTAGCTTCTCTATAGAATCTTCCAGGTAAAATCTTCTACCTCTTAATTCTTGTGAAGATCAGGGATCTTTACGTTACAGTGTGTTGTGCATTCTTTCATACAGTGTAAAGGGGCATACTGTTGTGAAGTTTTCTTATTTCCATCCCATATTTATTAAGTAGCTCAGACAAACATTGGTGTACTTTAGACACATCTTTTCCCGTGTATCTTAGCAAATGTTTTTAAATTAAGGTCAACCCTTAGCCATTTACTTGGTAATGGTAACTTAATGTAAAATTAAGGAATGTTAAAGTCAACACTTTAGAGAAAGTTCCTTTAAGGAACAGTTGAACAAGTCACAAAGTACGCTTCAGTCATCAGGTGACAGTCCTTCTTGATTTGAGACAGCGTCTCCCCATGTGTTTCTAGCTGGCCTGGAATTTGCTATATCGTCCAGGCTCCTCAAACTTGAAGTAATCCTTCTGCCTCAGCCTCCTGAGATTACAAGCAGGGACCACCACACCTGGCCAGATGACTTTTCTTGAATACCCTTTGTGCACATAGCCAGTCAGGCAATGACAGTTACTATATAAATTGAAAATATTTAATTTTGTTTTTTTTTTTCACTGAGCCTTAAAGATAGCACTAATGAGCTTAGAGCACTGAACATTTGGCATTCGTGATATTTAATTTAATTTAATAAGATATTTAATTTAAAACTGTACATTAAAAATATAGCACTGGGTAACATCCATCAAATCAAGTTTTTTGCTTCATATTTAAAAAGTTTGCCTTCCTGTACCACTTGAGCATCCAAATTTAATGTTTCTAAAATTTTGGATCCAGACCTTTGTTCATGCAACAAGTATTTATTGAATAACTTATAATGTGTCAGGCGTGTTCTATTTTTTGAAAATAAATTCCTGTCACTTTAAATTTGAGTCTATGTCATCTACAGAGGATTAGTTTAGTAAATGTAAAGAAATAGAATGAGCACTGGTGTCTTAAAAATCAAACCGTTCGTTCTAAGTGTTTTTTATACATCTTATTTAGTATTTATTTAGAGACAATTTCTTATCCTATTTAATCTTTTGCCTGGTTTGTCCAGTTGCCAGGTAGGCATTGATAGTCAAATGGCTTTCAAAAAGGTGTTTTAATTATTTGACATGAGAACTGGTGTTAGAGTAGTGTTCTGGTTGTAGAACATTCAAAGTGAAGCATTATATGCAAATTATTTAATTATTAATTTATGTTCATTCTAAATACAAGCTAATAAGTCTCAATATAAAGGGTTTGTTGTTGTTTTGTATTTTTTCTTGTGCTTATTAAGCTCTTGAAATATTTATTAATGTGAGTAAACTCATTTTGAGAATTTTGAAGAATCTGTGAATTTAGTTGCACCATAACTAAAAGAAACTTTGTCCTACTGAAACCCTTCTTGTTTGTTAGGTTGTTGTCTGTCCTGCAAGAATTTCTTTTTTAATTAAAATGACACAACTTATATTAATGTGGTAGAATACTAGTGATAGAATAAAAATTATACTCTTGCCCCTACTACCCCATCCTTCCCACACTCTTCTTTGGATTAAAGATTCAGTGTGTTTTTATGAAGATACTCTCCGTAGTCGTGGTATTGGCCCGAATTAATGTCCCTGGAAATTTTGTGATATGGCGGCCGTATGAAGACATCAGGTGTTACCACATCTTTTGCTAGTGATTCATGGCTGATTTCTTAATTGTTCTCCATGAATGAGAAGTGGGCATAATGAAATGGCTACTGGCGTTGGTTAGGTTGCTAACCCTGTTTTTAGAAACTAATACCATTATGCCGTTTGAATATTCTGTTGAGTTCTAGTCGCAGAAAACAAGAATCCAAAAGTTGCATTACTTACTACCTATATATCCCCTCACTGCTCATGCCCAACTTGCTTGTCTGTCTAGCTTCCTCCTTCAAGCTGCCCTAGCTGAATTTTCTGTCCTTTTGGAAAATATACAGTAGGATATATGTGAAATTAAGTAACAGTGATCCATAGAAACAAATTATATAACATGTTATGTATTAAAAATCAGGTGGCCTTCTTAAATTTACATATACTAAGAATTACATTTTTCATGTGTTGAAATTTTTTTGCAGCACTTTAAATTAGAGAATAGGAGTTTACATAGCCTTCTAGAGATCCCGAGGACAGGAAAGATCAACCTTGAGCTGTCAGCCATCAGCTCTTCATCAGTTATTACCATCAGTATTTGCTGTATCTTAAGAGAAAGTCTAATTTCAGTCACTGTGTAGGAGCACGGTCTGTGCCCTCACATAAGAAATGCTACTTCTAATGAGATTGCTATCACTTGTTTTACACTATTCAAAATTTGTTTATAGCACAGAGTTTTAAAATTCATCAAACCTTTTTTAGATTCATCAAATAGCTCATTGTAAAGTAAGCATATTTTAGGGAGATTGTTTTTTGAGTAGGATATGCAAGCAGTATTTTTAAGGAACACTTGATTTGAATAAGCTAGTTTGTTTCTCCTACAGATAGGCATCAAACCAGGGCTTTGTGCTTGCTAGGATAAGTAAATGCTCGCTGATCAGCATCCCTAGCCCCAGGATGTATTCTTAATAACCACTGTAATATGTCAGCACATCCAACTCAGTGAATGGAAGATGTCCTCGATTGTAATAAAAGATTTTTGTCAAAAATTAGCATTTTGTTTATAGTGCTTTGAATATTTCATTAGGAAAACAAAGTATTATTTTGATACTAAATTATGGATTATGTCTTAATAGAAAAAAAGTACTACTAAAAAGGAAATGTATGAGGTAATGAATGTAAGTAAGCATTTTGCATGGCACTCTTTTTACTTTTGTTTTTAAACACATTAGCCTGTATGTAGGAATTTAAGTATAGTGAAGGTATTATTTGGTTAAGTTATAGGTCAAGAGGTTGAGAATTTCTGCTGAGATGATGTGGCTTGCCACCAGAACTGATATAGAATGTTTAGTTGAGTGTAATCCCAAGTCATTTAAAGGACAAGAGTTTCCATTTCACATTTTGTGCCATTCAGGACTCAAAGGTGTCACAAGAAATATATACCAAATTCATTTTTCCTTAAAGAATGCCTAAAAGTACATATAGCATATTAAAATGATAAGGAATGGAAAATAGTTTGTAGCCTGTATTAACACCGAAGAGGCAGAGCTCCTTAAACAATAAAATAATCTTAAAGCCTGAAATACAGAGCTCTAGAACATAATTGCAAAGGGCCAAACAACCAGGAGTTGTTTTCTTGGCATAAGAAAATGTGTTCTTAGTGAAGATGGACAGTATTGCTTTCAAAATGTTCCCTTGTCTGTTTGCCAGCAAGTTTTCAAAGCTCGTGCATTGCTGCTGCCTGGAAAATGTCTAACTTCATTTTATACAACTCATGATTTTGCCTTTGTTATTAAGATGCATTCATTTTATTTATGACATGTGATTTTTCAATATCTAAATGTCTGAAGTGACTTGTTTTAAAGGAATAAATTAAGTAAAAACATTGTTGTGTGAGCATGTTTTGGGGTTGGGGCAAAGGGCCAGCCAAGAATACTACACTCAAGTTACATATTACCAACCCAGACCACAGCTTGGATTTATGTACCTGATTCCCACGCCCTTTGAGTAGTTAAGGGTTTCTCTTTCTCATGCCGGAAAGTCACTCAAAATTTCTCTTCGCTGACTATATTTATACAGTTTAAACCCTTTGCTGACGGGTTGTTTGAATGGAAAGGTTGGGCGTGCCTGTTTTATGCTAGAATAGGATCTGGATGGGCTTCCACCTATTTGAAAATGATGACTTCTCTATAATTTTTAAGTGTCAGCAATTAAATACTAGAAACCCTGGAGTTGTTAGGGTTGACCAGAGCTTAGGTTTTCTAACTTGATCTGAGTCCACAAATACACACAGCACACAAACCAACAATAGAAAGAAATGGATGCCTTAATATTTTTTAAAGACTCAAATACTGTGAAGATTTGTGCATTATGGGAATGATACTAGAAGTCAGTCGGTCTGTACCATCTTGAAAAATATTTTAATATTTGCTATAAAATAATTACAAAAGAACCTCTTCCTCATTTCAAATGGTATTACAATATTATACACATGCAAATCAGGGTTTTTCTTCCCCTTATCCCGATGAAGCTGGGGAAAGAGTGTCTTGGCTATGGTAGAGGTGCAAAGCAGGACATCCATTTGTGGCAGATGCATACTTTCCAAAGAGATACAGATCTTACATCTCCAAACCTGAAATAAGGCAATCAAAACAGAAGGTTCACAAACACACTTTGTTTTGAATTTTTGTTCTGATCTGGATGTCTTTGTCTCTCTTGCAATGGCACCAAGTGCCAGGTTACAGAGTAACTAAATGTGACAATAACCCTATAGGTCAAACAAGTCCTGGTCAGTTCAGGGTGTAGCATACGGGAGTTTAACCTACACTGGGTATATAGTCCTTGTTCCCCTTGTTCTGTTCAGCTTCCACAAGTACCATTCAACCTTTCAGCACTGCAGCTGCCCAGTCTGGAATAGACATATCTCCAGAAGAAACCTGGCCCCAAGTATTAGGCTTATCACACCATACCTACCTTTTCCCTGTCCCAGGCCTAGTAATCTACAAAATTCTTTATTGCCTTTTTGGTTCTTTATTGCTGAATGTAGCAGAAGGCTCATCTGGATTACTTGGTTCAAAATTTCTAGAAATGGATGCCTGTAACATTACCTTATGGTTATCAACAGACCACCATCATGAAACTTGAGCTGGGGGGGGGGGGTTATAACTTGGAAATGGCAGATAGAGGAGGAGAAGGAGAAAAGTACAATTTGTCAATTTGGGATGTAGAGTTGTCCAGAAGGAAAAGTGCTTAGCAAGTAACATGAACATACCTATTACAGTTCACATTCTTCTTTGTGGCTATTGTATTGAAATCGTCATCCAAATTGTAGACAAATTCGGATACTAGAATTCCACAGTCCTTTTATGAGTGAAACTGCTTCCTCTTGGGGCTAGGAAATCAGTGTTCGCTATGGTCTTCATGAATTCCTTCTCCCACAGCATGACCACTACAGGAGACACCAATCAGGTTCTTAAACCTCCAGAGTATGAGACAGACTGAATTAGGACCTTTTGCATAAGTACCCTCCCTCTAGGTTCATTTAATAGCAAAACATCCCATTTGTGGTTTTGTTTGTGTGTTTGCGTGCTCGCACTTGAGAACCTCATTGAGTTTGTCCTTATATTTCCTAAAGGAGTGCCAAGGATAGGCATGCACTATCGTGCCTATCTCCAGTTTTGTCTTTCTTACTATAAAGATGAAAACTGAGATGATTTTTGTCTAAGAGAAGCGAAGTTATTTCAGGTAATTCTACTTGTGGGGCTCAATGTCACATTTCTCAGGATTACCAAAAATAAGCAAAAATGCAGATTGATTCAGTGTGCACTCTTGAATGGCACTATTGTGTCAGAAACTTCCCTGGATGCTAGATGCACCAGAAGGAAAAATAGACACAGTGCTGTTAGGAAATTAGAATGTGGGTTCCGTGAAGAAAATAATGGGATGGGAAGAGCAAATTAAAATCGGTGAGTCTGGGAAAGCCTTTTAGAAAACTTACTATTAAGGATGAAAGCTAAACTCTATGTCGTAATTAGTCCTTTAAAGAGTAGGAGGAGCATCGAACTGGGAAGTCGCAGCATCTGTAAACTCAGTACTGTGAGAGGGACCCAAGTATTTCCCTAATTTCTGCCCATAGTACAAATGAGGGGAGAGGAAAATAGGTGCTTTTAGACGTGGGCAAGGACCTAGGTTTGTGCTGTCTTTCACTGTCTTAAGCCCTTATTCCAGGCACTTGTGGCCATACGGGTGTGTGCATGTGCATTCGTCTTCAGTTTGCTCCATGTGAGCAGACCAACTTCTGTCTTCTAGTAAAATACTGGGCACGTAACAGAATGTGTGTGTGTGTGTGTGTGTGTGTGTGTGTGTGTGTGTGTTTATATAAATGAAATCAGGGTCTAAGGAAAGAGACACTGGCCCTGATGTTTGTCATAGAGTGACTAAAAGGGCATGAAGGTGTTCCAGTGAATCATCAGAACTTTGTCTCAAAGGAATTTTATTAGCTCTTACTGGGAAGACCACGAGCTTTTGATATGGCTAGAACTGAGCTTCAAATAAAGTCTTTGACTCTTAAAAACATCTCATCATCATTTCTAAGTACTAGAAATGGAGAAGGGCCTAAAATTTAGAGTCAAATACTTCGGGGGCTTTTCAAAAACAATGCTGCTGGAAGCTAGCAGACAACACTGTGTATGTAGACACCCAATCAAGTAGAGATAAAAGTTATTTCAGACATACAGGATTTTAAGCATTTGTCCTTAAGAAACTAATAGAAACTGCTGTGCCAAAGGGAGGGCTAAGAAGGAAGAATGTCTGAACTCCAGTTATTGATAAAGATAACAAAATGACAGCCACTGACCAGCTTACACAACAGTCTTCCCCAAACTGATACAGATGTGAAGGCTGAAGGAGATTTCTCTTCAGGATGAGACTGATAGAAAGCAATGTATATGTGAGTATACTGAGAGGGAATAATTTACATAACGGGTGGGGTGAAGGGTGTAGAGACAGGCACATAGGAAAGGTGAGTGACCATATATCTCATAGCTCAGCTGTCAATGTATGTGCAATAATAGGAAACTGTGAGTGTGTGTGTGTGTGTGTGTGTGTGTGTGTGTGTGTGTGTGTGTGTTTGTAAGAGAGAGAATATGGGGTGAGAATGCAGGCATAGATGTGATAGGAACAAAGAGTACTGTGTAAAAAAAATACGAAGCCATCTTCTTGCTCAGTAGGAAGAAGATATCCATATACAATCGGTAAACATTAACTCCAGACTTCCGTAGTAGATGGGCTAGTAGAACTTCCAAAAACAGAAAAGAACTACTCCTGGAATCTACTTAGAAATTAGATAGTGTCAGAAACTGAAGTCTACTTTGTATATGACTTAGTTTCCTTTTATATTAGGTTTAATAAGACTCATACTTTGATGAAAGCTTGGTGGTTTATTAGCTATGGCCTAGTCTAGAATTTATAGCCAAATTATACTCTCTTTTGAACTCACTCCCAGTTATTCCTTATTTAAAATCGGCTGTTCATTCCCCAGCCTCTACTTGAACTGATATTTTCCTTCCTGCCAGTATGTTAGAGGGCACACTTAGAGCCCCAACACATAGCACCATGAGGAGACAGGACACCAAGTGTGTCCTGAGAGTGAAGAAAACAGCTTTTCTTTAAGACAAAAGAAAGAAGGACACTGACCAGGGCGATGTGCATCGAGTATGAGGAGTTTGGATGGAGGCCACAGCTGCTTTGCAATCTGACTTTGTAAGGAACCCCAAGGAGCCAACGTTACTGATTTTGATTTAAAGTGAGTGCGTGTGCACACATCTGCCCATACTTGGGTCACTTAAGTGACTGCCTCACCCACAGAGACAGGCTGACTGAGGAAGGAAACATAAAGGAGGCCATTGTGCCACAACTCTGTACCCGCAGGGACAAGGACCATGGACGTAGAGTCCTGGAAGCTGATCTCTAATTGGATGTCAGATTCAGAGCATCAAACAAGAATTCATCACCACTCTCATCAGCATCTCTCCACAAATGACCTACAGCGACCATTGAGCTTCATTTCACGTAGTGCTGACTTGGGAGTCTTCCCTTGTCTGTGGTCCAGGCCACCTTCTTAATTCACTCTGAACCTTCAAGGTTCATATTTTTCCAAACAGAGTAAACCAGAGCAGAACCATGCTCAGTTCCAGGGAAAACAAGTAAGGAAATGGAGAGCAAGAAACACCAGAGTTAGGATACTGGTTTATTTCAACCAGGACATATGTGTACTGGGGAGATGAGCCAAGACTTAGACGTAACTCCAGCTACAATGTGGTAGACAGCAGGGTGCTGTGCCCACATGCCTGAAACATTTATTTCCCAAGACAAATGTCTAGGATGAAAGAGAAAATAAAAGTATTATTTTATTTTATTTAAAAGTCACCTGGGAAAAGGTAGGGGACCCTCTGATCATTCTAAGTTTATTATAGGTTGAATAATTGCCTGTTTGTGGTCTTTTGGGAGATTCATTGAATTTTTGCTTATATTTTAAGCAAATGTATAAATCATTCACCTATATAAATCTGGATCGAATCCGGCAACCGCAGCCACGGGTGGAGCTCCAGTTGCAGTGAATGGATGTGGAGATCCCTTCCTGTTTTCTCAGTATTATGACATCACATATGTTTGATGATGAATTAGAAACAGAAGTCACAGCCCTGAAGACCTCAGTCATCTCTGATCCATACGATGCCAACAAGGTCCTGGGTTGTCCCAAGTGTTCTCAGGTTTCCTTCACATTATTCCCGTTCATGGCTCCAGGATACTTCCCTCCCACCTATGATCACAGAGAAAAGAGAAACCATGTGTCATCCTAGAAAACAGAAACATCTGCAAGCCAGAAATGAAATAGAAAATGAAGCACATTGTTAGAATTGAGTATGCAAATTATCCTTGCATCTAATGCTTCCCTCTGGGGAATCTTTTCCCAAAGTATAGGCAGATTGGAATCATACTGGTGCCTGGCAACTGTGATGGTTGATTGATTGTCAGTTTGACTGTATAGGAAATGAATGGTTAGGCCCCTCTTCAATACCAGATGAATTCAGAGCAATTCAGTCACAAATGAGCACAAAGTACTAGGCCCTCTCTCCCCTAGCTGCCAACTGGTGCCTTCTTGTCTCAAAACGCTGAGAGCTGAAAGTGGCAGACAGCTATGTGACCATGACTGAGCCCACCAAAAGAAAATGAAACATTCTCAAGCCCCGGAATAGTCATTTGAAAAGGCTTTGCCTTGCAAACCAATAGATCTGGGGGTTTGGGAGGAGTTGCTGCTGGAAGAAAGCAAAGATGATAATTCTCTGGGTACCAGCATATAGGAAAAATAATTTCTCAAAATCAGGAACTTTTAAAAACCACTGTTTTCTACCAAAATGCCATACCAGCTCTTCTTGCTGTCTTTTCATTAGTGTTTCACTAGTCTCTTCAAATTGTTACTGCAGAGTGAGGGTCTTGCTTGTTGAATCAGGTTCTAAAATCATCTGGGACGCATGCCTCTGGGCATACCTGTGAGGTTTATCTAGATTAAGTTAATTGAGTTGAACACCCCTACACATACTAAATGCTGGCTGAATAAAAAGGAGGAAGTTTAACCTCTCTATGAAGTGTGGATAGTAACAATGCCAAGGCTTTTAAGTTGAAGACATGGAAACGCTAAACTTAATACCCAGCACACAGCAAGGGGTTGAACTGAGCAATCCTTCCAGTACTGATTCTAAGTTTTCTTTCCGCCCTATTACCGCCAGCAAGTGAAATACTTTAAAGTTGGCCATTCCTAGGGATAAGCTACATTCAGGGGAATAAGGCAGCTGCAGAGCGGAAGTCAGTCCCCTCTGGCCTGAGTGGCCTCTGCACCTGGAGGGAGATTTCTTCCTGGAAGCGGGAGATTTCTCACTCACTCTCCTCTCCCATACACACCAAACATTTCCCCGCCAAAGAAGTGCTTGCTAGACTGGCGGGGAGCTGACTTTACTTGTTTTTATTGTTCATTGCCACCTTCTCTAAGCAGCCGAAGGGACCAGAGACGCAAATGACAGAGTTCAAGTTCTCTACTTTCTGGCTGTTTGCTCTAGCATTATTTTTTTAATCTGGAAAGGGACTACCTAGAGGGAGAGAAGTTGGTTTTATTTCCCCAGAAAAAAACCGACCAGGCCGACAAATCAGCAAGCGGGTGACTCAGCTACCTTGATATCCCTGAACCTTCTTTGAATATGAAACTGGCTATGACCGAGAGTTAGAAAAAGCTGATTCCAAGACTAACCATCAGAATATTAGCCTGGAGAATACTTTGAGCTTCAGGTGGAGGAAGGAGGGTCTAAACAGGAAAGCCGGATCTCTGCAGGCCCATAGAAATACATGGTGCCTGTTTGGGCGGAAGCGTCACCCCAGCCCCTGTCATCCATAAACACAAAAAGTCTGGAATGTTCAGGTAGAAGTTCCACCCCAAGCCCCTTCCTCTGAGAGTTGCCTCAGTCCAGACTCCGCCCCCGAGAAAGCCCTCCAACCGATGATCCCTCCCCAGAGATGCTCAAGACCATTCTCACAGGGTATTTAAACTATCCCCGAGAGAAGAGAGGTCTACCTTTCCCATCTCCTGGGTGTGTGGGGGGGGGGGGGGGGGGGGGGGGCGGGGAAGCCCTCCGGGAGCATTTGTAACCATTAAACCTGGGCTTTTTCTAATTCGGTTTGATTTGGTCTGATTTGGATTATTGCGTCTGGTGGAGAGGTTTATGGGGTGTAGAAACTTCTCTGTGCCCAGCCAGAATGTTGTGTTCCTTTCAAGAAGGAAAATCAAGTACCATTGGCCTACTTCCACCCTTCCAAACTCTCCTTTTTCTCTCTTCACTCTCGGCTCAAACCAGCTCCAGCCTTTTCCTACCTCTCTGTTTTAGCTCTCTATTGGCTCCAAGCCAAAAAGGGGGCGGGGCGAGAGCAGGAGGTGATTGGCTAAGGCAGAGAAGCACCACCCTACTCTTTTCCCTCCCGAGCCCTCCCTGACTTAACAGCTGGAATGAGGAGTAGGGAGGGAAACTAGGATTGGCTGAGAGTCAGCAGCAGGGTGTGTCCAGGCTGCACAGATGAAGCATTTACCTGTCTAGGTAAGTCAGGAGGAGGTCAAAAGAAGAAAACAGTAGGAGCGGCGGCGGAGAAGCAAACCGTCTCCGTCTCTGCCTTTGGAATAGAAGAGAATTTCTTTCTTCTCTTCAGACCCCAACCGAGAGAAGGTGAGTCAATCACTAACCAGTTCTTGCTTACTCTGAAGCAAGGGAAGGGATCTTAAGGGAAGGCTACAGAGCTGTACTGGGGTGCTGCAAAAGTGGCCCTTCACGTCCAGTCTGGGGTTCCCATCTCTGTTGCTCAAGTCTCTCAGTCAGTCTAAGATTAAGCCAGATGAGCTTCCCCCGCCCCCCCAGAGTTGAAGTATTTTATGGAAAACTGGGGAACATCTCTTCCATTTACTTATTTAAGTTACATAAGTGTATTGTACAAACAGAAACCAGAGGCAGGCATGCTGGTATGCGCCTGTAATCACAGCTCTCAGAAGGCTGAGGCTGGAGGATGAAAAGCATGAAGCCAGGCTGCTGGGCTATACAGCAAGTTCCAGGCCAGCTTATCGCATCTGGCAAAACCTGTCTCAAGGGGTAGGGGGGCAACTTTGTTTAGATTTTGGAAATTTCCGTCTCTGAGCAGCTAAGATCAAGCAGTGATTTTGAAGGAGACTAAGTGGATAATTGAAGCAGAGAGAGTCAAAATGGCGGGGAGGGTCATGCAGGTGAGCCAGGCACCTTAGTTTTCCATTACATTTGTGAAAGGAAACTCTCCTGCAGCTCAGAGTCTATCTTTATTTAAATAAAGGGCGCAGTGTGTGTGTTCGTAGATAATGGCGCGCTCTGTGCAGATATGTAAAGTATGAACTGAGCTAGACTGTTCGCAATGGGAATTGAGGTTGGGAAATAAATGTTGAGAAAACTCCAACTCGGGCTAGCATTTCATCCTTGGGAAGCCCCCAGATAACCTAACTCAGCTCAAGTTCACTAGCCTAGTCAAACCTCCGGCTTTACCTGCTCATAGACGTAGACCCCAGAAAACAGAAAGTTCTTTGGCCATGCTGGGCCTCACCCACATTTTATTTCATCTCAGCATACCAAGCCTAACCAGACTGCCAAGTGAAACTTAGGCCAAGGTGATGCGGCAGAGTCCTTAGAGAGGAGAACCAGGCTCCAACAGAGGTCTTGCTTCGCGCTTCTTCAAGCGTCCCAGCTGACAAAATAGTGTGGCAGGTGCACCTGCCTGAGGAGGCGGCTTATAGATTCCAGTCAGAAGAGCACATAAGCTCTCCACCATCATGGCGGGAGTGACATGCAGCTGCTAACTTGACCTCTGGCCTTGTGCAGAGCAGAGGGGATTGAGAAGACATCAGCACATAGCCCCAGAGCAGAGGGTCTCAGCCTCCCTAACACTGCAGCCCTTCAGTACAGTTCCTCTGTGATCCCCTAGTCATAGAGCTATTTTCATTGCTATGTCATAACCGTGCTTTTGCTGCCGTTATGAGTCGTAATGTAAATATTTTTTGGAGACAGAGGTTTGCCAGAGGGGTCGCGACTCATAGGATAAGAACCATTGCCCTGGTCCTGAATTGCTGGAGCTTTAAATGCTATTTTCCCCTACCCCATAGAAGCAGCCGGCTTCACTCACTGACTGAAGACTAGGTGGCAAATGTCAGCAGTAAGGGCCACAGGGTCACCTGCAATGTCTAACAGGGCTCTTCTGTGCAGGCAGTATTTCTGTCAAGCCCCTCCCACAAAGCACTGATAAAAGAGAGGAACATCGTAGGGATGGTACAAATTTCAGTCTCCCTGGCATTCTTGTCCCGTCTTCCTGGTTTTCTCCAGCCAAGGCTCATGCTGAGTACAGGAAAGCAGAGCCTTGCTGAAGAGCAGCATTCCTCTGTGACTCTGGGCTGGGTTCTTAGGAGACAGAAGGGTGCGCTCGCCGGAGAGGGTGCTGAGGAGACCTGATTCTGTTCAGGAGGTCTGATTTAGATAGCCCAGAATGGCGCTCAGGCCCTCTCCACACCCACTGCTTCGGATGCCAGGGCTCTGTGGGCCCCATTTATTTACTCTCTTGCAAGGCTTGGCTAGTTTCAAAGAAGAAGTTAATATTTAATGTGTCTTTGGATAGGTGGCCCTGACTATAGGCTGTGCACATTTCTTAGCTTGTTTCCTTTACCCTTAAGTCTCCGAAAAAAAAAAAAAAAGTCAAGGGTGAAAAGATACCAAACTCTCACCTTGACTGCTGTGCTTGTTTCTCGGGTTTCTTATCAGGCTTAGAAATGCTTAGAGTTTCGATTGCTGCCCTGATACAGCCCACAAGTTTCAAGGTTATAAATTTGGTAGGCAGAAACAGAACATCGAGGTGAGGCCAGGCCGGGGATGGAGAGTGGTGGAGAAGAACAGACGGTTTCTGCTCATACGGTCTGAGTCAGAACCCAAGTGCGCTCGTCCTGAGATTATGTGGCATCCACAGCATCACCTGCAACCGCACTCAGGGCTGTTTCTTTACTTGGGTTCGTTGCCAGGATAAACAAGTGACCTAGAACTCCAAAGCTGAACCAGACAAGGCACAGGATTTAAGGGATGACTCGGTGGACTTCGGGTAGCAGAGTAGCGGATGACCCTTACCTGAGTATGCTGACAGCTAGTCAGTCTTGAGATGTCGGCTGTAAGTGTGAGTCATTCCCACTTCATGTAGGAATCTAGGGAGACCCCCAGTTTTCTCGGCTGTGAAAGGAGGGAAATGCCCCCACATTCTCTTGGAAATCCTATTAGCATATCTGAGATCCGATTAGCATATTGGAGGTCCTATTAGCATATCTGAGAGCACTTTGTGCAGCCGCTGTGAAGCAGAGCTGTGCCCAGGGCACCTCTTCGGTTGCTTCTGGTGTAGAAATGAGAGTGCAGTGGACTTCCCTGGGAGGAACCAGACGCCAGCAACCCACAGTCCAGCCTGAAGCACGCCCGAGGGACAGAAGGTAGCAATTGTCTCTGAAAGTAAGAGGCCCCACCTCACCCCTTTGGAGAAAATACTGCACTAATCGTAGCGAGCCACCTTAAAGACTTATTACTCATGAAACATGGGAAACTGTAAGCAAAAATAGCCCCTAGAATCCACACCGACTCCTTGAAAATAATGTTTTTTAGTCTTATAGAGTGCCTTTTAGGTGCTCACAAATGCTAATCTAAACAAACATTCTCGAAATTCTTCCGAGTCACTTACTCTATGGGAAATAAAATACTATGAAGAGCTTCTAGTGGTGAACTGAAGCCAAAAAGAAGCCTCCATCCAAACAACTCACCCTATAGGCTATTCAGACAGCATTGTTTGTTTGTTTTTTTTAATTACATTAGCTCTTTGACAGTTTCATGCATGTATATAATCTATTCTGGTTGCTCTCTCCCACACCCTTTCCTCCTACCCCATGACCTTTTCCTCTTCTCGAGCCGCCCCGTTCCCACATTCATGACTTGGGACTTTGTCGTGCAGCCCATTTAGTTTACCCAGGGTCATTCTCATGACCAACGGTGGGATCACCAGGGAATACACTGAATTCACACTCCCCCTTCCCCTGAATGTGTCCCTAGAAAATAGTTCAGCAGTGAGGGGTAGGGCACCCTGAGTGCCTCCTCCATCCTTGCTTGGCTGTTGGCCCATTCTCGTGCAGACCCAGTGCAGTCTTCAGAAGTTGTGGAGAGGACATGAGTACATGGAAATGCCATGCCTAACACACACACACACGCACACACACACACACACGCCCACACACACACATGCACACACACACACATACGCACACACACACACGCACACACACACACACACGCACACACACACTGCATTCTGCATTTCTGGCTTTCGGCCTTTCTACCCATGCTTCCACAGTATTCCCAGAGCCTTGGTGGGGACGGTATGAATGTCTTATTTAGGACTGAGAACTCAGCTGCCGCCTCCCCTAAGCACTCTGTGCAGACGTGTCTCTGGTGTCTCTGCAGACGCCAGCTTTGAGTGGCCTTGCAGAAGGCTGGGAATATCTTAGTGCATTCTCAGCCCCAACAATCACTAACACTAAATGTATGGCTGAGGTGACTAGACTTAGTCTACAAGTGCCCTTGAGTTTCTGTTTCTTTGGGTTTGGGATGTCAAGGAGCTAACCTGACCTCGAGGAGCTGACCTCAGGAAGAAATCCTAGAGCTACCCCACCCAGTGTTGATTAGCACGGGGCTTCTTTGTTGTTCCTTCCCTTCTGGGCCCCTCCTCACTTCCTGAGAGGCTCTGAACCTACGTGTCTGACTCAGGACCCTACCTTTTCTCTCCCCAGCCTCCTTCTCACCCTTCCATACCCCATTTATGGGTCTCTCCTAAGCAGGGGAGGAGCCTTGTGAGGCCTCGCCTTACCTTTGCTAGAATGACCAGGTTGGAGGACTGATTTACCTAACCGAGCCCAAAGTTGACATTGGCACTGGAACAAATATCATCAGAGGAATATGTACTCTGGCATCTAAGCCCCAAGACTCCAGATCTCAAATAAGACATACTGTCTCGGGACAATTTACCTTCTATTAGAAGACTAGCAGAAATGATTAAAATATGCCTTAGTGTTACAGGCAAAATATAAATTTGAATCATATAAAACTTATTGTCATTCTAGCTCTCCCCTAACTGTATATTTTGCCCTTACAACTGAATTTTGTTCGTAATTCTTTTAAATTTTCATTTTCTATAAAGAGAGTTAGTCTTGACCTGCCCTGCTGTGGTGGACTATTTCCCACTGGCAGAAATGAAAAATCCTTGGGCATTTCAGTAGCAGCAATGAGATGGTTTTCTGTTTTGTTGCCACAGTGAACTTGAACTATTTCTCCCCATTGAAGCTGGGATTGAGAAGAGCTACACTGGACATTTTTCCTGTCATTTGACATAGTCTAGGGAACTTCGCTGCAAACGCATAAATGGCAGAACACAAGTGTCACGTGGCACACCGCTGCAGGTGCCATGGTCATGTGGCCCAGGGCAGAAAGATGATTTTAGCCTTCTTGACAGAAGTGTCATGTTTATAATATTATTAACAACAGTTGCAGCTGGCATTATTAGGCATACACTGTTCTATATAGGCTGTTCCGTTTTCCCTATTCTCATAATAACTCTGAGAAGTACATTATTAAGGGCCCTGTTCCTGCTCTCAAACCTATAACCCTCTGTTTAGACAGAATCCTTCTTTCCAAAACTCTTGGTACCTGTGCTTGGGTTTAATTTGGTCTGAGATGGATCCTGTCCAATTTTTATAACAACAATAATAGTTATCCTTTTAATTCACTTGCTGATTATCTGCTACCAACAGAGCTGTGTGTGCTAACTGGCCTCCCATTTAATCCTTAAATTAATTATATTTAACAAGTAATCTGCCTAAAATCAAGTAACTAATTTTAACTCAACTAGGATTCAAACTCAGAACCTTATAATGTATATTGGGTTGCATAAAGAAATTACAGATTGGGTCCCTTGCTTCATAGAAGAAAAAAAAAAGGCAGCTTAGAGGAACCACCAGAACCTCTTTTCTGACTAGCCTGCATCTCTGCTCCCTGAATCCATCCTTCTGCATGCATTTGAACCGTCTTACGCATCCCTCCACGTAGACTGGGGGTGGAGTTCCGACATGACTGCTCTGTGGCCCCCTTCCAACTCTGTGCTTGCTTGGTATCTTGCTGCCATAAAACCTCCGGGGCCTGAGCAGTGCTTTGCGGAAGCCTCTGCTCACACGTGGCTTTGATTGTTCTCTTTTCAGGCCCGGCTTGGGACATAATCTTCACTTCCATTCACTTCCCCTCTGGGGACCCCTCTCACCACTCCTGCCTGCGCCTTGCTCCAGGCGATGCCCAAGAAGGAGCTTTGGCCAGCAGGGCCTTGCTCAGAACCTGTGACCCACATCGGCAGCTGTGACCGCATGATGAGCACCACCTCCACCCACTCTGGATCTGTATGTACTCTCTCCCTCTTGCAACCTGGCCTGCTCTGCATACCTGTCCCACCCCGCCCTGCCCTGCCCTGCCGCGCCACCCACCATCCCTCCCTGCACCTTCTCCTTCATCTTCTTCCCCAGTGAGTGAATCACTAGATTCTTGCTGCTTCTGAGTCACCTCTGGGTCTATAGAGAACTGGGTGGGAGAGCAAAAGTATCACTATCCAGCCACGCCCATTTTCATTGGCTTAGAGGGATGAGGTGGAGAGGAGGAACAGGCACTTAGGTCCGGTGGACACTGGGTGGCAGATCCTTGTGGCACATGGACTCTTAAAATTTTCTGCAAAAAATAACATGGCTTCGGTTTCCCACAAATATCAATGAGAACAATTGGGAGCCTTTATTAAGCTAAACATATCCAGATTCCTTCCTCAGAAGCCATACGACCTTGGGCATCTCACCACTTTCCCTCCGCTTCAGTCTCCTCGGTTTGGGGTTGTTTGTTTGTGGTTGAGACACTGGTTGTGGTCTCCCTGTGTTGCCCTGGCTAGCCTGGCATTGACTAACTATTTCGACTAGGCTGGCCTTGAACTCACAGAGAACCACCTGCCTCTGACTCCCCAAGTGCCGGGATTAAAGGTGTGCACCACCACACTGAGTTAGTCTCCTCAGTTTTAAAATAGGGAAAATATCAACTCCTAATCATAATGGTTCTTAGCCGGGCGATGGTGGCGCACGCCTTTAATCCCAGCACTCGGGAGGCAGCGGCAGGCGGATCTCTGAGTTCGAGACCAGCCTGGTCTACAGAGCTAGTTCCAGGACAGATTCCAAAGCCACAGAGAAACCCTGTCTCGAAAAACCAAAAAAAAAAAAAATCATAATGGTTCTTGGAGGGAGTAATAAGATGTCCTCAGTCAGTAATGTGTTTGCTGTATGGCTCTTCCTGGGGAGGCTTGACAGAGCACAGGCAGACTAAAGAGATGGCTCCTAATATGGAGAGTTCCTTACAGGAGCACAGGTGACTCTCAGCATGAGTGACGGCTTAAAACCTACATCCCTGTAGCTTCCTGACCAGGTTGTAGATAGTCTCAGAAAGAATCTCTCTCTCTCTCCCTTCCTCCCTCCCTCCCTCTTTTTCTCCCTCTTCCTCTTCCTCCCGCTCTCTGCATCTGTCTATGGCCTACATAACCTTGGGGTGAGGCCATGTGAATCTTGGAGCTTTCTGAGCTCCTGTGCAGTCTGAATTATGTGAACTGTCTGAGTCTCTTAAGCTTTCCCCAAAAGGAGTGTCTGGGGTTAGAGGACAGCTAAGCAACATTAAATAGCATTTCGAAAGCTAGGGCTAGGGTGCTGCCAAACAGTAGACTGATTCCTAGTGTGTGCAAGCCTTGATTCCATCCCTAGTGCCTCATACAATAAGAGAAGAAGAAAAGCTATTCTTGCAGAGTGTATTGGCACACGCCCAGTCTCAACACATGGGAAGCTAAGGTAGGGAGACCATATTCTCCAGCAGCCGGTGTATATGGTAAAACTCTGTCTAAATGAAAAGGGTTCATGAAATGTCTCAGGAGATAAAGGCAGAGTTCTATCCTCAGAATCCACATGGCACAAAGAAGAAACTCACTCCTGCGTGTTTCCTTCTGACCGCTATACACTCAGTAGCACACACCTGCGCGTAAACACACACAGTCAAAATACATGATAAAACTTCTTAAATAATAAAATAAATAAAGCACTTAATGTTTACCTCTATGTAGAAAATACATGGCCCTCTATGAACAGAGATAGAACCATCCAAAATCTGTCTGCAAAGGCATGTAATAAGCTAATTTTTTCTGGACATGATTTTAAATTCTGGGTGTTACAGAGTGTGGACGAAGGAGTAAATATGCTTACGTCCCAATGTAAGCATTCCTTTGCTGTCTATCGTTGTAGTGAAGCATCTGAGCTTTATTGTCTTGTGTCCTAAAAAGTAGGTGAGAATTTAAACTGCAGCTGGAGACGCAGCTCAGGGGAAGTGTTTACCCTACAAGCACGATGAGGTCCTGGGTTGGATCTCCGGCACCACAGAAAACCAACTGAATACCAGGTGGAGAGGGGTGAATCAGGAGTTCAAGGCCGTCCTCAGCAAGTGCAGGGCCAGCACAGGCTACAGGAGACCTGTCAAAAAGAAAAAAAGAGGAGGGAAGAAGGGAGGGAGGGAGGGAGGGAGGGAGGGAGGGAGGGAGGGAGGGAGGGAGGGAGAGAAACTGGGGTGGTGGCAATGCACACCTTTAATCCCAGCACTTCTGAGGCAGAGATAGGTGGGTCTCTGAGTTCAAGTCCAGCCTGGTGTAAAGAGCAATTTCTAGGATAACCAGGGTTATATGGAAAGCCCCGTCAAGAAAAGGGAAAACAGGGTTATAAAAGGTTTCTAGCAAATGTTAGCATTACAATAGTTGTTGGTTGGTTGGGAGACAATCGTCCTGGAACTCAGTAGTGTGCCCAGCACACCTGGATGGCTAGTTAATAAGTTTTGATATATGAAAATGGGGCAGAGGTAGCAAAGTACTGGCAGTACATGCAAATTTTCCTTGTGACTTGGGAGGTCGGGGACACCAAGGCAGCATCCTGTTTGTGACTGGTGGACACTAGTATAACTAGTCCTATCCATTGGATCTATAAAGGAGAAATCCAGAGGGCAGATCGTTAGTCCAGTAAAGAGCTGTTAGGGGGGAGTCTCCCTTGTTACACAGGCGCAGTCATCAGACAGCTGACTTAAGGGGCAGGCAAGACTGGGAGGGGAGGTGTTTAACAGCCTCTTCCCCACTCCCCAGGGGATTTCTGGGACTCTCTGGCAACCTTGCCTGGCAACCTTGGTGAGTCTGGACAGTAAGGGTGCTGAAGTGTCACAGACATTAGGAAGAGGTGTGGAAATGCCAAGAGAAAGCTCAGCCCAAGTGTCATATGTCCCCATAGCTCCTTTGGATTTTTACCTAGCTGCTGGTGGCACTGGCCCACCAGGTAGCAGCCGAGAGGAGGCAAAGTGTTCTGCAAGGTTAAAGGAGTGACAGTTGGGTGTTAGCCATATCATTGCCCATACAAATCAGAATTCGATGGGAGACATGCTTGTTGAAATATTAAAATCACGTGGAACTAGAATGAAAACTTGGGGCTACTTCCGAGCTGGGCCACTAAGCACTACCTACTCAGGACTAAATAATAGAAAGCGCGCTTGCCATCTGCCTACCCTGTCTTCAGAACTGGCTGGGTCCCGGTGAGCTTTCTCCTGCCAACCCTCCTCGGTACCTACTGTGGTAGGAGGCAACTTTACTGGAACCAACCGGGGCAAGGTGACCAGCTTTACAGCCTTCTTCCTCTGCGGCAGGGGGCGTCTCGGGACCCCCACCTCACAATTCCTTCTCCCAGCAGGGTGACAACAGCTACGACTTCCTGTCTGCTGAAGAGAAGGAGTGTCTGCTCTTCCTGGAGAAGACCATTGGCTCCCTGGAGGCCGAGGCTGACAGTGGACTGTCCACAGACGAGTCAGAGCCAGCCACCAGCCCTCAGAGCTTCAGAACACCACCCCTCACCCAGCAGACTCCCCAGGGTAAGAGACCATCTAGGGAGGCAGCGCTCAGACCAGTGTCTCCTTCTGAACGGTTGCCATCTTGTTTGCCCTCTGCTGCTAGCTTCTAGGCAGGAGCCCCCTCAGTCTCCCAGCCAGACTAAATTCTTGTCTCCAGAGGGGAGGGGGGACTCCTGAGAAGCCAGCTTCTGGTGACTTCCTATGAAGTATCAGAGGCCTGGGAGGGAAAGGGGTTTGGCTAGCTCCCTTTCTGTCAGGGAAGAGCTCAAAAAGAGATATGATACCACACATAGGGAGGAGTCAGGGCGGCCTAAGCAGCTGGCCCTGGAGAGGATGATTTGGCACAGGGAGCTAATCTAGTGACCCAAAGAACAAGACTGGGAGATAAGAGAGGAGTGCCCCAGCAGCATGCGGTACCCAGAGGCCCCTGTGAGGAGACAGCAGAAAGACAGTGCCATTCCACTTCAGTAGAGGAGGATGTGACGGCGCACAGATGTTGGGAATGTGTCCCAAGGTAAACAGAAAACGTTGCTACTATGGACAATCCCAATGGTATCGTTATCCTTTCAGTAAATATTTATAACTTCTTAACACAGCCTTGGGCCCTCCATTTAGACAGAGTAGAAATGGAAACTTCACGTACCCCGAGGCTAATTCACCGAGCCCGGTGGACCTCACAGGCCTGCCAACAGCGCTAAGCAAAATAGCATGTCACTCAAGGGTGCCAGGCATGACGCTGTCACAGAACCATCCAGGATCTCACAGAAAGTGAAAGCAGAAGGCCAAAGCAAGTCAAGTTGGCAGCAAGAACTTCCACAGGGCTCAGTTAACCTGGGCTCCATGAGATAGTGTGAAGACCCTGTCCAAATCTTTCCCTGACTTTGGTACCTGCATAGAAGGTGGGGAGAGCCTGAGGGAAGGCTTTGAAGGCTTTGAAGCAACTAAGAAGTGATATCTTCCAACCCCTATAAAACAATCAATTCCCAGTCAAAAAGAACCTGTTGCTTTTGATCTGTTAGTCTACACAACCCGCAGAAAACAGTACTGCCCTGTTAAAAGTCAAGCAAAGTCAGACAAACCCTGTTCATTGGGGAAGTGTGTGCTTTCCGCTCCAGTCCCCTCAGTAACGGCATTCTCGCTCTGTTGACGCTTCTCCTGTTCTTCCCACTCCCCACAGGAAACCCAGAGGAGATAGACTCTCAGCACGTGCCTGCACCAGCGAGAGTATCCCAGTTCTCCGGTCCTCCTGAGTCTCCTAGTCTGGGCCTCAGGTCTGGTTCCTACAGCCTTCCCAGAAACCTCCACCTTGGCAGAAGCCAGAACCTCAGGGAAAGCACCACCCAGACTAATAGCCACGTATCTGAAACATCTGAGTTGTTCTTAGAGCCTGAGAAAGGGCAGACCAGCCAGGACGCTAAGCCCATCCAGCCACCGGCCCCATCCCAGGAGACTGCCCTTGACCTGAACACAGTTCTCATCCCCCCACCGGAGGCTTTTCAAGACAGTAAGCCAAAGCAAAGTGGGGAAGAGAGCCCACCTAAAGAGCCAGGGGAGAAGAGACACACACCACAGGCCCATACTGTGGTCAGCTCCCGGAAGAAAGAGGAAACATCTTCAGAAACTATGTCCCATAAAGCCGCCGAGCAAGGTTGGACAGAAGGTTCACAACAACCACAGCAAGCTCCTGACAAGTCATCTCAGAACACAAGAGCTGAAGAGGCTCCCCTACCATTAGGGGTCAAGCCAAGTCTCCAACAGGCTCCCCCCACAACCTCAAAGCCCCGTAGGCTGCCTCCTAATATCGTATTGAAGAGCAGCCGAAGCAGTTTCCACAGCCATCCCCAGAACTGGCTGTCAAATCACAGCGAGGCTACAGACTCTGGGCCTGACCCTTCTTCCCTGCAGGAACAAAAGAAAGCCCGCAGAGAAGCTCTGGAAAAGCTAGGGTTGCCCCAGGACCAAGATGATCCCAGCCTACTTATAAATAAGCGTACCACTTCCCTTAAAGTCAAGGCGGCTCGGGCTCAGAGCCCTGCCCAGGCCCAGGCCATGGTTCAGCAAGCATCTCCAGCTCTGGTTCCAGGGGCTGCTTCTGCTGCAAGGAAAGCTTCCCCAGTGAAGGCTGTCACTCCCGTGGCCTCTTCAGGCAAGAGCTGGATTCCTGCCCAGGAAACCCCGCCAGGGAAGGTTGCAGCTGCCAAGTCTATGCCCATTCCTATCCCTAAAGCCTCAAAGGGAAGCAGTTCCCTGACACAGCCCAAGCCTGATCCACGACTGACCCTCCAGGAGAGTAGCATCCCTGGCCTGAGACAGATAAACT
Organism: Neodon shergylaensis; assembly: GCA_025134845.1. Classification (NCBI taxonomy): domain Eukaryota; kingdom Metazoa; phylum Chordata; class Mammalia; order Rodentia; family Cricetidae; genus Neodon; species Neodon shergylaensis. The sequence goes on from JABTXL010005416.1 coordinate 381,960, forward strand.
TCAAGTCCAATACCCTGGAGCGCTCAGGCGTGGGGTTGAGCAGCTATCTCTCGGCAGCTGAGAAAGACTCCAAATGCCGAACCAGTACATCTCTGGGAAAGAGCCCCGTCTTGGACAAGGTTTCACCTAGTGTCTTGCGTAATTCCCGGCCCCGTCCTGCCTCCTTGGGCATGGGAAAGGACTTTGCAGAAATCAAGGGGGGCAAGTTGGTTGGCCTGGAGCAGAGCCAGCATTCCCAGCAGCTGGCCTTCCAAGGACAGAGCCGTGACAAGCTTCCTCGACCTCCCTGTGTCAGTGTCAAGATATCCCCAAAGGACATTCCCGATGGACACAGGAGGGAGGCCCTAAAGAAGCTGGGACTGCTGAAGGAGTAGCTAGGCCACTTGCCTAGCCAGCACCAAGCCACCAGAAGAGACTGGCTCTACCTAGAGCCTTTGTGGCCTCACAGCTCAGGGCTGCCGTCTTCCCTGTCTGAGGTGAAGAAGGAAGAGGCTTGAGTCCAAGAGTGTGTTTGTACTCAAAGCTGTTGCGCTATTGAGTACTTGCATAGATCATTCTAAAGATGTGTCTCCAGGGAGTGGGAGGGAGGAGGAGAGAGAAGCCTTACATATCACTGATACTGTCTCCAGGGAGTGGGAGGGAGGAGGAGAGAGAAGCCTTACATATCACTGATACTATGTAACACAAGAAGTCACTGTTCAGAGCTCTGTTCCTGGTTGAGATTCCACAGGCATAAAGTTCAGCCTGTCCAGAACTGAGTGGAGCAGAGTGGCCAAACAGGAGAAGAGAAGTCGAATGAGACAAAGGAGGTAGAAAACTTAAAAAGATGGACCACATCGCACACGTGACTACGGTCACATCTGCTGTGGGATGAGTTTCTGCAGTAATGGAGATTCGCTCATGTCTGCCGTGCCTCTCTCTCGGGGTCCTCTGGAAATGGTCTGAGGTCAAGGGGAGCTGCTCCGGTATCTCTATACCCACTGCTTTCCCTGTCGTTTCTTGCAGTGTGGGCTACATCCCTGTCTCTAGATCTCATAGTTCATTGTTAGCAGGGGCACTCCCTGGTCTGAGAAAGCCGAGTAATGGCCACGCCTCATCACATCCATTTCTACCTGGAAGAAACCATGTCATGGGCTTGAAGCATATCATAATAAACTGTGCCGTGGCCTGTGTTCTTCCTGCTTTCTGTCTCCTTGGCTGGTTTCAGGGCAGGTCATCACTGAGCTGGAAGCCCAGCCCAGCGGCTTTATAAATACAGTGGTTTCTGAATTTCTCCCTGCTCTTCAAAAGCCTGCAGGTTTCCTGGGAGCTGGAGAGGTGGCTCCATGGTTAAGAGTGTGTAAGGCTCTTGCAGAGGACCAAAGTTCAGTTCCCAGCACCCATTCACAACTGCCTATAACTCCAGTTTCAGCTCCAGGACCCAGCACCCTCTTCTGGCCTCCAGAGATCCCGCAACTCACATGCACTCACACACAGACACACACTCATGTAACTAAAAATATGTATGAAGTGGGTTTTTTTGGGGGGGGGGAAAGTTTTCAGCTTTCCCCAGTCCCAGTGATGGAAACCCACACACAGAGAGACTATTAGAATGGAGGGAAATCTCAGAAAAGCTCCCTCCAGCCTCTGGAGAAAGGAGATTCATTCTGTCATTTAGTAACATGGTTGAAGCTGGGCCCCGGAACTTATAATTCACACATGAACAGTTCACCTGCTGCCGTGTTCTGTCAGTCAGATTGCTGCTCCATACTGCCTCACTGCCTCCTTAGCCAGGGTTCTTTCACCTTGTCTCTCTCAAGAGGCTCAGCCTTAGACCCTCAGAATTCTAAAGCACCTTCCAAAACACCAGGATGCTGGGTTTTTTTTCTTCTTCTTTAACAATGGGATATATTGTAGCCTTTTGTTTGTTTGTTTGTTTGTTTGTTTTTGTTTTTTTCTCAAAACAGGGTTTCTCTGTGTAGCTTTGAAGCCTGTCCTGGAATTCGCTCTGAAGACCAGGCTAGCCCCAAACTCACAGAGATCTTCCTGCCTCTGCTTCCCACCGCCCAGCTTTGTAGCTCATTCTTAATAATTCGGAGCAATTCTTCCTCCAAGTTTCCCAACACACTGTATATGTCTTAAGTGAAATGTGTAGTCTTGTGACATAAATGAGCAGGCATGGCCGGACATGACCCCCCTTCCTCTCGGTAGTTTATCCTGTGATGATGATGAGCCGGTAGAGATGCCCAGAAGGGGGGAGCAGGTAAGTGGCTGCAGCTGGAAGGTGTCCTTTAGTCCGGTCATCTCTTATCTGTGTCCTTAGGGACCCTTTGCCATCAAAGATCAAAACTTCTGAGAGGGATGAGACGGTTAGGGTTAAGGGTGACAAATGACTCCACCCTATCATGGTATGTGGGGTGTGGGCGTGGCAGTTTCTGTGTGCACTCTCTACACACCCCCACATACTCACACACCCAAACGTCTGCTCCCTGGTTCCTAGCTCCAGGTGAAGATCTGATCTCTCAGAACTGGTGAGGGCTCCAACATTGAGCAAGCTCTACCATTAGAGGCTCTCTAGGGGAGTGACTTGACAAGCTCTCTCATCCATAGACACAAGTTGGTTCCCTGTTCACTCACTGAATGATTAAGAGAGAGCCAGGAGTTATACCTCAGTTGAGACTGAGGCTTAATGGGAGTCTAGGAACAACACGATACTAACTGTGAGCCGGTCAGAAGGACCACCTGTTCCATCTCCATCCCAGAGACAGGGAAGCTGGCCTCATACCAACCAGAGCCATATACAGCCTGCCCCTGCCCCTCTGCATCTTCACCACAGTGTCAGGCCTGTTCCCCCTATCCTCTTAGTGTCAACAACACCTTCCTGTTTTATCTGAAGATCCATGCTTCCCCCTATGCCTGGCCTTCTGAGGACAGTCTGCCTTAAAGAGCTGAGGAGAGCCTGAGGGAAATGTTTGCCACGCCAGTGTGGGGATCTTAGTTCTCCCTCTCTCTCTCTCTCTCTCTCTCTCTCTCTCTCTCTCTCTCTCTCTCTCTCTCTCTCACACACACACACACACACACACAGAGAGAGAGAGAGAGAGAGAGAGAGAGAGAGAGAGAGAGAGAGAAAGAGAATGTTTTTCAAGATGCAAGAATATCAATTCAAACTTGGCCATCATCATCTTGAAAAGGGCAGAAAGGTCCAGTGAAAACATCCATTTTGCCCCCACCAAGAAGGTGAGGCTCCACCCACCTGATCTGACTGGTCTATCCTCTTGTACACAGACAGGAAGATCTTCCCATCATTGTCTTGCACTGGCGGGGTGGATTAAGAGCTGCTCCTCTCTCTCTTTTCAAGAGATTTTGTGTAAGAGATTGGAAAACCTTGTGTATAATTTTAAAAGCCAAACCGACTGTTCTATTTTCACTTGGATCTTAGATGTCTGCCATATCCCACCAGAGTCTTGCTGCTGCTGGGTGCAAGCCATCTTCCGAATATAGAAGTAAGCCTCCTCTAAGCCTGGCACAGTGGGCTCAGTGCCCCCCAGATGTTTGGATAGCTGCCTCCCTGAGTCACCATTCACGTGCTACCCTGGGAGCACTACGCTGTGATTCCAGAGAGGCGCGGCAGGCCTACGGTGGAAGTGGAGTTTGGCAGAAGTCATCCTATGACCTGTGGGTGGGTAGTTGTGCAAACACCAGTGTGTGTTTTATGGGAGGAAGGGCAGATTAAAGAGGGGGAGTACGGGCTCTCACTGGTTTGATGAGTCTGACCTGGAAGTGAAGGGTGAAGATACGTGGGTGCAAGAAGGCGTCCCTCTCCCTTCCATGGCTTCCATGGTTGTCTGTGTGGGCAGGGGAAGAGCATACAGTCAGAATGTGCAGGCTGGGTCTCATAGATCCAGGATGGGCAGGTGAAATCATGTCCATCTTCATCATTCTAGGCAGGATTACAGATGTAATGCTTCTCTGAAAATTCTGCCTTTGAGTAACTATGGGGCACATAAACACATGTTCAAATTTAATATTCATCTTAGAACAATCAAGCAATCTGAGGGTGTCACTTCTGAACCTTATCATTTTCATAAGTGAAATGGGGGAAGTACTACCAGCTGTTTAAGACTGGATAAACAGAGCACAGTCCTGGACACACTGTAGCAACTCAAAAAATCAGTCTTGTCTTTTAGATGGAAATCCCTCTTCCTCAGGAGAGAATACAAGGCTGGAAGCCAAGTGCTCTGGAAACTAAATTCTGCGAGTGACTTGCAACATATGAAGTCCAAAGTAGTCCAGTCTTCTTCGTCTCACCCTCCGGGTGACACAACTGTGCCCACATTTTGTTTCCTGAAGTTGGAAAAGGAAAGGCTCTGCATGAATCTGATGTTTATGTCTTGTCGAGACTGAGCCTGATGCTTCCTGCTTCTGAATCCTCGAAACCAGCTTCGTCGCTTGCCAATCTTAGACCGTCTGTGACCAGACTGTCAGCTTCTTCATGTTCCTGCTAACTTAAGCACCAGTAAGGAAGTGTGCCCAAATCAAGAGATGGAAGCTAAAAACGTTTCCAGATTCCTGGAATACTTCCTAAAACTAAGATTAGCATCTCTCTGGCACAAATCAGCTGTTTGGTTGGAAGAGAGAAGAGGTGCAATTGATGAGCTCTCTCGCCCTTTCTGGTATCAGGATTCTGTGGATGACAGGAGCCGCCGTCGCAGTGACAGTCGTCACCAGCACTGAGCACATGCAGGAGTTAAAGACAGCATTCTAGACTGTCATTATCTTGCCTGTTGCCGAGCGGGATCTTCATCCATGCTGACCTCATCTGCAAAGGATACAGAGCTCAAAACAATGCGAAATGTGATGGTATCCCGGGAAAGTCCTGGAGCAGGGAATTTCTGTCTTGCTCATACATGGGGCAGGAGAAGCAGACTAGGTCCATTACAGCACTGAAATATGTCTGCTTCGTCGCACCAGCAATCTGCTTCCTGTCCAGGGCTGCCCAGGAGCCAGGAGGATATTTGTTCCGCTGCTCTAATTTTCACTGTGAGAGAGGGACGCCTGAGAAAATACACACAGATTTGTACAGAGGTACAAGAGCAAACTAAAAGGGATATGATTGATTGCCTACAGAGATCATGCAGAGAAATCATGGAAATAAGGCAGGGTGGGCACAGAGAGAAGGGAATTCACTGGCCTGCCTTTTTACGCAGTTCAAACTTGAAAGCCTTGGTATATTTCACACGGCCATCAGATAACAAACAAGCAAGCATATCAACACTCTTAGTGTGGGCAGAGAAGTGGAATCCAAAATGGACAACCAATAGAAGACATTGATGTTACTCTGCTAGGAACCGTATCAAAGGGCAGGGACAAGAATGGAAACTAAAGTCGGAAGCTGACCTGGGGAGATTGCTCAGTGGGTAAGAGCACTTGCTCTGCAAGCACAAGGACCTGAGTTCAAATCCCCAGCGCCTGAGTTAAAAAGCCAGTGTCTATAACCCATAGCACTGGGGGTTGCAGAAACAGGTGCATCCTGAGAGCCTGCTGGCCAGCCAGCCAGCTTCCAATTCAGGAAGAGACCCTGACTCAAGGCAATAAGGTGGAGAGCACCACTTTATTGTACCCCATACACGAGCACACACAAGCTCGAACATGCATACACACGTGCACACACACACACACACACACACACACACGAGCATAAACACGAGTAAACACACACCATGTTTTGACTATGCTTTTTTTTTCCAAAAAGACAGAAACTATTTCATAAATATGTGTCTCACATTTATGGGTTATAATTCTTTTTTTTAAAGACTTTTAGAAGGAATTTTAATTTGTTTTTTATTTTTTATATGCATTGGTTTTTGACATTGGTGTCAGGTCCCCTGGAACTGGAGTTACAGACAATCGTGAGCTGCCATGTGGGTGCTGAGAATTGAACCTGGGTCCTCTGGAAAAACAGTCAGTGCTCTTAACTGCTGAGCCATCTCTCCAGTCCCTATGGGTTATAATTCTTTTTTTTTTTTTTTTTTTTTTTTGGTTTTTCGAGACAGGGTTTCTCTGTGGCCTTGGAGCCTGTCCTGGAACTAGCTCTGTAGACCAGGCTGGTGTCGAACTCACAGAGATCTGCCTGCCTCTGCCTCCCGAGTGCTGGGTTATTATTATTAAAGGCGTGTGCCACCACCGCCCGGCTGGGTTATAATTCTTAAAGTACTTTCTGTGCGTTACAGGAGTGAGTAAGTGACTGTGTTATGAATAAAGAAGCTAAATTTATTTCTGCTGGGGAAGGGAGCTAGAGATTACTAAATGGAGACTCAGATAAACCCTGTGAGCTGGTGTGGAATTGGAGGCTTCATTAACTCATGAATAGGTGAGAGACAGACAGACAGACACATGATAGATAATTATAGACAGAGACACATGTATGCATGTATTTGGACATCTTTCCTAGCTCTCTTCCCTGAAATAACAAAAAAGATCCCCCCCTGGAGCTGTGAGCACATCTAACACCCAAACCTTAATTTCTCAATACCATTTCTACCAGCGGAAGTGACAAGTCTTTGGAGAGTTCTCCACCAGTGCAGGGAGAAGACAAAATGAGCTTTAAGTGACTTTAAAGAGGGACGCTGCTGTGTTGGAAGAATGGCAGAGCCACACAAAGGTCTCTTGGTTAAACATGAAAGAAGTTGATCAGCAAATAAATGGAGGTTGTGGATTGTACAACCTGGAATAAAAATAAAGACCAGTGATTCCATATTGACATAAATAAAAAGCTTAATAATTTAATTCTGGAAAAGAGATAAGCAACAATTCTGATAAATAAAAGCAGGATGATTGACAGCAATAAAAGAGGCCCAATTTAGAAACTATTGCAGTAGCATAGATGCTTGTCGGATGCTGAGACTCAGAGCGGAAAGTACAGTGAGATATTGGCATAATCTCGGGTGTGCTTCTACAAAACAACAACAAAAACAAAATTCTAGCCAGGCATAGTGGTGCACACCTTAAATCCTAGCACTTTAGAGGCAGAGGCAGGCAAAGCTCTGTGAGTATGACGTCAGCCTAATCTGTCTACCAAGTCACAGGCCAGCCAGAGCTACGTAGTGAAACCGTGTCTCAAAAATAACAAATAAAATTATGAAGAAAAATTGTATCTTTGCAAAGAAATGCTTAAGCAAATGAGTCTAATTCAGTGATCATCAAAAGTTATTATTTTTTGTGTCATTCCTGCCAAAAAATTTCACAACCTGACTTTAGCATGAGAAAACATCAAACAAATACAAACTTGGAGACATTCTGCAAAAGCGTTGGCCAGTATTCATCAAAAATGCTGTGCCCTTGAGAAATAAAGCCTCGGGGAATCATCATGTGTTGGAGGAGACAAAAGAGACACAACACATGAATGCAATATGTGATTGTGGACTGGATTCTGCACCAGAAAAGGACATGCTGATTTAGTTACAGGGCCTTGGAAAATGATGGCTTTTAGGAAAGCCATGTGAGAATTCATGCCATATTTGCAAGTTTTGTATATTATGATAAATGTTTTATGTTTTTCAACTTTTGTAAATAACATTATTGCAAAATAGTTTTAAATTATCAGAAGAGAAAGCTGAAATAGTCATGACCTTGACTTCCTCACTACTCTTAGGACACGAACCAAAGTATTTTCTAAATTATATCTATTTATTTATTTGTGTTATACATGGAAGTAAGAGGATATACATGGAAATAAGAGGACACCCTAGGGATTAAATCCGGGTCATCAGACTTGGCAGCAAGAATCTTAATGCCCTGAGACACCTCACTGACACCAGATCACACCTTGAACACAGATTCCACACTGTCCAAATTCCTGCGTAGACAGTCCCAGCTCATCCCTGTAACCTGCCTTTTTCCTTCTGAGTTGTAACCAGTACCTAGCTCATGGAATGCTCCTTGCTCTGTGTTGCTCACTGTATGCCTCCTCCAAAAGCATTTGCTCATAACTATTTTAATGATGTCAGTGCCTGTGTTAGACAGAGCTCCACAGGATGGGCAAGCAATCCCATACAACATACCTTCCATGTTGATCAGTATGAAATAGATCTTCAGTGACATCTCTTGAACAGCACATGACTAAATAGGGTGCTACAAACCCCATCGTTCCTAAAATTCAAACAAAACATAGGACACTTTCGATTCTCCAAGTCACAGGGACATCTTTTTTTATTTTTGTTTATTCGGGAGAGAGTCTCACTCTGTAACCCAGGCTGGCCTTAAACTTGCAATACTCCTACATCGGCCTTTTTACTGGGATTCCAGGTGTGTGCTATCATGCCTGGTTTGTTGCTGTTTTTTTCTTTTTTCTTTTATTTATTAATTAAAGATTTGTCTCTTCCCCGCCACCGCCTCCCATTTCCCTCCCCCTCCCCCAATCAAGTCCCCCTCCCTTGTCAGCTCAAAGAGCAATCAGGGTTCCCTGCCCTGTGGGAAGTCCAAGGACCACCCACCTCCATCCAGGTCTAGTAAGGTGAGCATCCAAACTGCCTAGGCTGTTTTTTTCTTTTTTAATGATACACCCAATTCACACAGGGACATTCATGTGGGAGGTAACCAGGTGGTCCCAGTGGTCATCTTGGAAGTCGGTCTTGGTATGCAAATGTGTAGACATTGTCTCAACCTAGGGCCTTGAGTTGTTGGAGAAAGTCCTAACCAGCAATGTTAAGAGCAACTTTGTAGGCCTGTGCTTAGAGCTGTGGGAGGCAGCAGGGTGCAGTTCGAGTGGACAAAGTCATATCTTGAGCCTTCTAATGAGAAGGCCCACATGCTAAAGCATTAGCTCCCAGCCTGGTGCCATCAGGAAGATGTGAGCACCTGAATGGGTAGTGCCTAGTGGAAGGGGTTGAACCCACTGGGAGGTTGCCCTGGAAGTTGACTGTGGGACTCAAGCCCGTTCTTGCTTTGCCATTTTGCTCCCTGGTCATAAGAGGGGCAGTTCTGATCCACTGCATGCTCCATCCATCCAGTATCCCATGAAAAGCCTAAGGAAAAAATAACTCAATTGCTGGAGTCTTTAAAACTGTTATCTAGGGGGAAAAAACCTTGTAAGTAAGTACATCAAGTTGGCGCCAGCTCTGGGGCTCTGTTCCCAGTACTCTTTCTGTGGGAGTTCTCTTTCTCTCTTTCTCTGCAATATATATATATTGAGTCTTTGGGGAATTTCACACCCTGCACCCCAATTCCACTCACCTTCTATTCCCCCCATATCTGGTACTTAACCTTGCAGCATCCTCCCCCCCCCAAATTAAGATCAAAACAAAATAAACAAAGCCAAAAGAAAAACCCTCTTCACTCTTTTGTCTTTCCCACCTCTCCACCACCTCTTCATTTGTCCTGATGGCATTGGGAGCCTCAGTGTGTCCCTAGTGTCCCCTTTTGTCCAGTTAGCCTTACTTGCAAATGTTCATTGCAATGAGTCATTGGTCTGGTTCAAGGTCTCTGATTTCTGGTCCACCTTCATCACTGGGTCCTCACCAAAACCTCTCTCAGATGTACCAAGGCCGCCCAGAGTCATGGAGATCCTGTAGGCAACATTCTACAGGACCAGTCCTTTTACAGGCTCCAGAAGGATATACATGGGGTAGATATTAGGGTGGGCCAACCCAAGGCCCTGGATGTAGGCCTTTGTGGAAGTTGAGCTGGTCAGTCTGAGAAACTGGGGCACCCCACTCATGCCATCAGGACCAGTTCTTCCATGCCAGTGGTGGGGGGTATGGCCATCTCTCCCGAGTGCAGGGTCGGCCCTCCCATGAGGGTCAGGGCCAACTCTCTTGATGCAGTGCCCAGTAAGGGGCAGGGCCAGCAAAAGGTAGGGCCGGCTCAGCATGGCCCACTGATTTAATCATATATGGTTCCCATGGCCCCCTGTGGTAACATGGGCCATAGACATCAATACAGACCCTAATTTCAGTAGGACCACGGACCCTAACACGGCCCTCAGTTACAGATCTGGTCCTGATATCACCATGGCACTGGGTAGCAGCCCAGGCTACTCAGATCTGTATGGTCCCTACTGCCACACGGCCCTTGGGCACCAACATGGTCTCAGGTGACTGACCAGACATCAGGCATCCGCATGGCCCTCAATGACAGTCAATTCAGACCCTGGCTGCTGTAGGGCTATAGACCCAGACAAGGCCCTCAGCTTAGCTCAGGCCTGGACAACATCATGGCCCTGGGTTGCAGCACAGGCCACTCAGATCTGTATGGCCCCAGTAGCAGCATGATTCTCAGACTCCAACAAGGTTGCAGGTTTCTGTCCAGACCCTGGGTTTCCAGGCAACATGGGCCATGGACTTTAACACAGACCCAGACTGCGATAGAACCTTGGACCCAGACATGGTGTTTGGCAGCAGCCCGGATCCATGGTTATTCTGGCCCCAGGCGGCTGAGCAGTATCCATAGCTGCAGTGTGGATCTTGGACACCAGCATGGCGCCAGGTGGTGGGTCAGACCCCAGACATCCCCACAGCCTTTGATGGTAACAGAAGCCTAAGACGTCAACTCAGACCACGGCTGCAATAGAACTACAGACCCAGACATGACCCTTGGCAGCAGTCCAGGCCCGGATGTCACCATGGCCCTGGGTGACAGGCAGGCCTCCCACACCAGCCTACTCCTCATCCCTTCCCTTTTTCCATCCTGCCTCTTTCTACAGCACAAGAACCATTCCCCTTCTCTTTCTCTCCCATTTCTCCAGCACACATTAGCTCATCATAATGGCATCCACCCACCCCAGACTGCAAGAAGCCAGGCGGGCCTGTGGATGTCCTCCTGCCTGCCCATGCCTTGAGAACCCAAGGTATCTTGTGGGTGGCTTCCAACAGCCTGAGCAGAACAGCATCTCCCTGTCTTTTTTATAGCTAGCTCATTACGACTCTTCAAGTTTCTGGTTAAATTTCAAACCTCCAGAAGCAAAACCAAAAGTCTTTGCTGGGTGTCGAATCTGATGGCAGCATCAGCCTTTGCTTTCACCTTGTCTCTGCTTCTCTACACGGTGCTCACCACAATCTTAATCATGTCTCCTTATTTATCGATTGGTTGTCTTATTTACTTCCTCTTTCTACAAACCAAACATAAATACTATGAAAACAAAGACTTTGTACACCTTGCAGAAGAATTCTTGGCACATAACCAGTCTCAGCAAGTGTTTGTCTAATGATTAGATGAAACTGTGCTCTAGGACAGTCTAAACGGGTTGTGGCCAACAATGAAAATGCTACAGACACGCGCGATACAACTAAAACATTTCCTGTGGAAATTAAGAAATAAGTAATGATCTCAAACAAACAGTTTCAGTGGAGAAGATTGGTTTGTTTTGTTTTTTTAATTGTTTTTATTGACCTTTATATTATTCTGTGCTCCCCTCCGTTCTTCTCCCCTCCTGTTCTACCCTCTCCTATGATCCCCATGCTCATAATTTACTCAGGAGATCTTGTCTTTTTCTACTTCCCATGTAGATTAGATCCATGTATGTCTCTCTTAGGGTCCTCTTTGTTGTCTAGGTTCTCCGGGATTGTGAACTGTACGCTGGCCTTTCTTTGCTTTATGTCTAAAAGCCACTCATGAGTGAGTACATATTATATTTGTCTTTCTGGGTCTGGGTTACCTCACTCAATATGATGTTTTCTGGATCCATCCATTTGCCTGCAAATTTCAAGATGTCATCAACTTGAAAATTTTCAACTGTGTAGTACTCCATTGTGTAAATGTACCACATTTTCCTTATCCATTCTTTTGTCGAGGGGCATTTAGGTTGTTTCCAGGTTCTGGCTATGACAAACAATGCTGCTATGAACATAGCTGAGCACATGTTCTTGTGGCACGATTGAGCATCCTTTGGTTATATACCCAAAAGTGGTATTACTGGGTCTTGATGCAGGTTGTTTCCTAATTTTCTGAGAAATCACCACACTGATATCCAAAGGGGCTGTACCAGCTTGCACTCCCACCAGCAAAGCAGGAGTGTTCCCTTTACCCCACAAACTCTCCAGCATAAGTTGTCATCAGTGTTTTTGATCTTGGCTCTTCTGGTATAAGAAAGAATCTCAGAGTTGTTTTGATTTGCATTTTTCTGATGGCTAAGAATGTTGAGCATTTCCTCAAGTGTCTTTCAATTATTTTACATTCATCTGTTGAGAGTTTTCTGTTTAAGTCTATACCCCGTTTTTTGTTTGTTTTTTGTTTGTTTTTGGATTATTTGTTCTTTTGATGACCAATTTCTTGACTTCTTTGTATATTTTGGAGATCAGACACCTGTCTGATCTGGGGTTAGTGAAGATCTTTCCCTATTCTGTAGGCTGCTGTTTTGTCTTTTCTACTGTGTCCTTTGCTTTACAGAAGCTTCTCAGTTTCAGAAGGTCCCATTTATTATTTCTCTCAGAGTCTGTGCTGCTAGGGTCATATTTAGAAAGTGGTCTCCTGGGCCAATGCGTTCAAGTGTACTTCCCACTTTATCTTCTATGAGGTTCAGTGTGGTTGGTTTTATGTTGAGGTCTTTCATCCGTTTGGACTTGAGTTGTATGCATGGTGATAGATATGGATCTATTTTCATTCTTTTACATGTTTATATCCAGTTATGCCAGCACTATTTGTTGAATATACTTTTTTTTCCCATATGACATTTTTTGCTTCTTTGTGAAAGATCAGGTGTTCGTAGGTTTATGGATTGATGTCCAGATCTTCAGTTTGGTTTCATTGGTCCTCCTGTCTGTTTTATGCCAATACCAGGCTGTTTTCAGTACTTTAGCTCTGTAGTAGAGTTTGAAGTCAGGGATTGTGATGCCTCCAGAATATCCTTTATTGTACAGGATTGTTTTGGCTATCCTGGGTTTTTTGCTTTTCCATATGAAGTTGAGTATTGTTCTTTTGAGGTCTATGAAGAATTTTGCTGGAATTTTCATGGGCATTGCATTGAATCTGTAGATTGTTTTAGGTAGGATTTCTACTTTTACTATGTCAATTCTACCTACCCAAGAGTATGGGAGATCTTTCTATTTTCTGGTATCTTCTTCAGTTTCTTTCTTCAAAGATTTTAAGTTCTTGTCATACAGGTCTTCCACTTGTTTGGTTATAGTTACTCCGAGATATTTTATGCTATTTGTGGCTGTTGTGAAGGGTAATGCTTCTCTGATTTCTTTCTCAACCCATTAACATCTGTGTACAGGAAGGCTACTGATTTTTTTAGTTAATCTTGTATCCTGCTACATTACTGAAGGTGTTTTTGAGTTGTAGAAATTCCTTGGTAGAATTTTTGGAATCACTTATGTAAACTATCATATCATCAGCAAATAGTGAGAGTTTGATTTCTTTTCCAATTTGTATCCCCTTGATCTCCTTTTGTTGTCTTATTGCTCTAGCTAGAACCACAAGTACTATATTGAATAGATATGGAGAGAGTGGACAACCTTGTCTTGTTCCTGATTTCAGTGGGATCGCTGGGAGTTTCTCTTCATTTAGTTTCATGGTGGCTGTTGACTTGCTGTATATTGCCTTTATTTTGTTTAGGTGTGTCCTTTGGATTGGTTTGTTTTTTTGAGGCCAGGTATTGCTGTGTAGCCCAGGTAAGTCTAGAGTTCACAGTCCTCTCCACTTTGGTTCCCAAGCACTCGCATGGCACTTGGGCTTCACCAGTCCCAGCTCAGTGGAGAGGTGAGCGTGGGCAATTAACTTAAGCATGTTGTGAAATCAGTGAGCATAGCATTAAGTTCCGCTAGAAAGGGAGGGAAAAAGCCAGGGAAATGGACAATTGTTAAATTAACCAAGGCTCTAGGAAGCTTTTTATCCTTCACTTTAAGAAAACAAATAGACTTGATCTTGATCGTGTGCTAGAAGGAAAGAGTCAGTAAAAGGAAATAAAATATATGGGAGAAAACCATGATGAGAAGGAGGCTCTTGAATGAAAGCAGAGGAAACATAATCTAGTAAACAAGAATGAGTTCTTGGGAAAGGTCAGCACCTTCTCCAGATCTGGAAGAAAGAGCCCATGGACAGACTCGAAAGAAAAAGGAACATGGTCAGGAAAGAGTAGGGATTGAAAGCAACTTCCTTCTAACAGGTTGCTTTTTTCTTTTCAATGTGAAAGGCCCTGTGTGACCTACTGAAAGTGAGGACACTGGGGACACAGTGAAGGCCTTGATGAGAAGTCAGGTGTGATGACAGGTCTGTCAGCTAAGCTACTCTGAAGGTTGAGACGAGGGGATCATGAGTTCAATTCCAACCTGGGCTACAGAATGAATTTAACATGAGTTTGGGCAACTTAGTGAGACCTTGTCTCAAAATAAATAAACAAACAGATGGAAAGAAAGAAAGGAGAGAGAGAGAGAGGAGGAGGAGGAGGGAATGAGGAAAGGAGGGAGGGAGGGAGGGAGGGAGGGAGGGAGGGAGGGAGGGAAGGAGGGAAGGAGGGAAGGAGGGAAGGAGGGAGGAAGGCAGGGAGGCTCAGTGGTAGAGTACTTGCTTAGCATGTGCAAGGCCCTAGGTTTAATTCTTGGTAACACACACATCCACATCCACATACATTCACACACACACACACACACACACACTGAGAGAGAGAGAGAGAGAGAGAGAGAGAGAGAGAGAGAGAGAGACCTCAGTAGATAGCCTTTGGCTGCCAAGCCAGAGTTCTACCCCCAGGGCTCACAAGGAAGAGCCAGCCCCCACGAGTTGTCCCTCTGACCGTCTCTGACTCAAGTTAATAACAAATTTATAAATTAAGCATAATATAAAGAGCTTGATAAGAGAGAAGACTTAGAAGAGCCATGGTGAATAAGAATGAGAAATACTTAGTTTGGAACAATGACAAAAAACAAGAGCATGGAGACAGTAAGGGTAGCTTTTGCATTCTTCAAGGCAAGGACAATCAATTTCCTGTAGAGGTAGCGAGCTGTGTGTCTCTCTCAGCTGCTCTGAAGGAGGCCCCTCACTCACCGTTCCACAGTTACCACAGCAAATCATCACAAGATAAGTGCTCGAAACAACCGTCAGATTTTCTACATCCTTAAGTGAAATTTCGGGCGGTGGTGGCGCACGCCTTTAATCCCAGCACTGGGGGGGGGGCAGAGGCAGGCCGATCTCTGTGAGTTCGAGGCCAGCCTGGTCTACAAGAGCTAGTTCCAGGACAGGAACCAAAAAGCTATGGAGAAACCCTGTCTCGAAAGTCAAAAAATAAAATAAAATAAAAAATAAATAAAAATAAAAAATCACTTGTCTTAAGTGAAATTTCTGCTTTTTTTTTGTGTCTTTCCAGGGTGTGCAAGCTCCTCTGGCCTCCTGTCCATGCTTAAAGAAAAGGTGTGTGAAAACACAGTGTGCACACTTGAAAAGCAGTCAGGCGTGGTATGGGGTTTACATGGTCAAGAAGACCCACTTCGGAAGTGGCCCGGAATGTGGAGCACACTCCCCCACTCCCTCTGTCATTCCAGATGCAGGAAGCTGGGCAGCTTCCTGGGCAGAAGGTGAAAGGGGCTGTACCGCACACCAAAGCTGGACTGTAGTTTCATGTCTAGTGACAATCGATCTGAGCAGGAGTCTGCTATGGAGTCCTTTGGGTGACACAGGGTGGTGGTCCTGCCTGGTAGAACCAACGTTACTCTAGGTCCCATAGGCCGAGCGTAAACACTTCTCACCCAGGAGTTCGATTTTCAAACAGAGAGGAAGGCAGGTGACTGACTAGGCTCAGAACTTTCTCCTACTCTTTAGAGCAGGCGCCAGCCTTACAGCCTGAAGGACCCCTGCTGAGCACACTACAATGGCAGCAGACTTGTTGAAGGAGTGGCCATAACCTGTTTCTTCTATCCTTAACCCTAATGCCAGAACCATGTGGCTGAAGCTGCCAAGTTTTGTCGCTTACTAGGATTAGAACATACTCCCCTTGTTCAATTATATTTTCACCAGTTTTCCATCCTTTACTGCCTAAATTTGGCTGTCTTTGAAACTGGATCTCTAGACCAGACTGGCCCCAAACTCAGAGAACTGCCTGCTTCTGCCTTCCCAGTGCTGGGATTAAAGGTGTGCCCAAACATTGAATAAATGGGACCTCCTGAGACTGAGAAGCTTCTGTAAAGCAAAGGACACTGTCACTAAGACAAAAAGGCAACCCACTGACTGGGAGAAGATCTTCACCAACCCCGCAACTGACAAAGGTCTGATCTCCAAAATACATAAAGAACTCACGAAACTAGACTGTAAAAGGCTAATCAACCCAAATATAAAATGGGGCACTGAGCTGAACAGAGAATTCTCAACAGAAGAAGTTCAAATGGCCAAAAGACACTTAAGGTCATGCTCAACTTCCTTAGCAATCAGGGAAATGCAAATCAAGACAACTTTAAGATACCATCTTACACCTGTCAGAATGGCTAAAATCAAAAACACCAATGATACCCTTTGCTGGAGAGGTTGTGGAGTAAGGGGTACACTCATCCATTGCTGATGGGAATGCAAACTTGTGCAACCACTTTGGAAATCAGTGTGGTGATTTCTCAGGAAATTCGGGATCAACCTACCCCAAGATCCAGTAATACCACTCTTGGGAATATACCCAAGAGATGCCCTATCATATGACAAAAGCATTTGTTCAACTATGTTCATAGCAGCATTATTTGTAATAGCCAGAACCTGGAAACAACCTAGATGCCCTTCAATGGAAGAATGGATGAAGAAAGTGTGGAATATATACATATTAGAGTACTACTCAGCGGTAAAAAACAATGACTTCGTGAATTTTGCATGCAAATGGATGGAAATAGAAAACACTATTCTGAGTGAGGTATCCCAGACCCAAAAAGATGAACATGGGATGTACTCACTCATAATTGGTTTCTAGCCATAAATAAAGGACATTGAGCATATAATTTGTGATCCTAGAGAAGCTAAATAAGAAGGTGAACCCAAAGAAAAACATATAGTCATCTGCCTGGATATGGGAAGTAGACAAGATTGCCGGGCAAAAACTGGGAACTTGGGGGTAAGGTGGCATGGGGCTAAGGGGAAATGGGGTGAGAAACGTGAGAAGGGGAGGATGGGGGGAGCTTGGGGGAATGGGATGGTTGGGATAAAGGAAGGGTGGATACGGGAGCAGAGAAATATATATCCTAATTAAGGGAGCCATCTTAGGGTTGGCAAGAGACTTGACTCTAGAGGGGCTCGCAGGTGTCCAGGGAGATGTCCCCAGCTAGTACCTTGGGCAACTGAAGAGAGGGAACCTGAAATGACCCTATCCTATAGCCATACTGATGAATATCTTGCATATCACCTTAGAACCTTCATCTGGCGATGGATCGAGATAGAGACAGAGACCCAAATTGGAGCACCCAACTGAGCTCTTAAGATCCAAATGAGGAGCAGAAGGAGGGAGAACATGAGCAAGGAAGTCAGGACCACGAGGGGTGCACCCACCCACTGTGACAGTGGAACTGATCTATTGGGAGCTCACCAAAGCCAGCGGGACTGGGACTGAATAAGCATGGGATGAAACCGGACTTTCTGAACATGGTGGACAATGAAGGCTGATGAGAAGCCAAGGACAATGGCACTAGGTTTCGATCCCAATATATGAACTGGCTTTGTGGGAGCCTAGCCTGTTTGGATGCTCACCTTCCTGGTCCTGGATAGAAGTGGGAAGACCTTGGACTTCCCGCAGGGCAGGGAATCTGGACTACTCTTCATTCTAGAGAAGGAGGGGGAATGGAGTGGGGAGGAGGGGAAGAGGGAGAAGGGAGTGGGGGGAGGGGGCGATGTGTGTGAGGAGGGGGAGGGAAATGGGAAACGGGGAGGAGGCAGAAATTTTTTTTTCAACAACTAAAAAAAATAAACAAACAAAAAAAGCTACACATCACTCGCAGTCTCCAGAGAGAGCCTTAGGGTTAGCTCTTCTGTTGCTCCTTTCTTGTCCTGGCTTAATCTGTCCTCCACACAGGTTATTCAAACCCTGTCCTTGGGGAAGGTGTGGCAAGAATCAGCACACAGCAAACCTTTGAAGAACTGGGTGTACTGCATTCTGGTTACAAGGGCAAAGACGGGAGGTCCTGGGCGAAGTTTGGCCATCAGAGAGCATTCCGCTGTGGGACAGCGAGTCCCAGTGGGCGGTCACCTGCTGGGTGAAGCCTAGAGGACAGGAGGGACTGATAGGAGGAAAGTGAGCAAGCGCACATGATACTGAAGTCCACTTTGAAGGGAAAAGTCCTCAACCTGAAGGGTAAAAGGAAAATAGAACACGCTTCACTTTAGGAGAAAGAAAAGTTCTTCAAGCCCTCACCCATGGACGAATGCATCAAATCACATCAGCCTGTCCCACCTGATAGCCGGATTCCGATAAGGTCTGAGGCCACAAACCAAAGGAGAGGCTCTGATAGGGCTCCTACATCAGAGTCCCAGCAGGGAAGTGACAATGGCCTAACATTCTACTTGGGCAACAGAGACCCTCTGGAAGGAAGCTCAGCAGACAGACCCTTCCTCTCTATAGATAAGGATTATCCTAAGGCCAACAAAGCCAGGAATGGCGAGCAAAGGGTCCCTGTCCTCTCACAGAATGTGCTTTCTACCATGGGGGCGCTACCTGGACTCGAACTCTTACCTGTTCCTGTCAGACTCTTTGACAAGGCTTCACATTACGTAGAGGTTTTTATCTGGCTCTGCATGAAGAGCAGCTTCAGCCACATGAGGGCAAGGAATGAGTAAGGGCGGGCATCAGCACTGGGAAGGCTATTCCACACACGTTATACTCCGTACACATACCACACCATGCACACACACATTATACCACACCATAGACCACACATGCACACACACACACACACTACACACAAACCATTCACCACACATACACTACACAGACCAGACACACATGTATACACACCACACGCACATACACCATCCTCCCACACACAAACACACCTGCACAAAGGCCTTTCCTAGGTGAGTCCCTGAGCCAGTACTCTGAACAACATTTCCTTAGTGACTGTTATTTAAGCTCACAACCTTCCCGAGCAAAAAGGTAGGAGGGATGCAAGAAGATGGCCGTGATAAATGCAGAAAATGGGGTGAGGAGACCTTCGTGCAGGACTGTAGAGGAAGCAGATCAAGGAATCTGAGAAGGTTCTTGGGCCCGTGGCGCTAGTCCTGCTGAATGTCCTGGTCCCTGAGGGCATGGAGTCCCGGTTCCAAGGCTGACATCAATCTCTAGCCTGCACATGCACACACACCACAAATGGGCTTATCTAAGAACACGGAAATGTTACTTTCTCGGCCCATTGGTTGTCACCACCAGCTGCTTGCTGCTCCAGCACCTTTTGGTGCACAGTTTTCCTCCTTCCAGGAAACAGAAGCATCAGAAGACAGCCAGAAGCCATCCTGGCAGCCGAGGGAAGAAGAGGATCAATGAGATACAAACACTGGAGAAGAGAGAAGACGCTTCAGCAACAAGCAAGGATTCTTGGCATTCTCTTTCTTGGGCGAGGAGAGAAGAGGATAAAGAATGGTCTCAAAGGGCTGGATCAGAGGTAGGTGCTGCTTTCAGAACACGTGAGGAAGGCGAACAGCTTCCTGACTCCAATCCCAAGGAGCTGTAGGAGAGGAGAGGCCATAGCAACTTGCTCATGGGAGGATAGAGTCTGATGAAGAGGAGGTAGGGGTGTGTAGATTGGACTAACTGACATGCCCACCCTAGAGAGAAGATGACTGCATGTTTCCTAAGAGAGGAATGGCCTCATCAAAACCCAAGCATGCCAGCAGCCCACTTTGGCCAGTTTCATGGGCTGCTGACCACAACTAAACCAGTCATGCAGATGCATAGCGGTCCAAGCCCGGGAGGCATATGGAGAGAAAGACCTCAGGCCAGCAAGATGAGCAGTCCTGGTTCCTCATCCAGCCCACCTTGAGGATACAGCCACTCCATGCCTTGCCTCTGCTATCTTATTCTCTGGGGATCTCTGCTTTCTGAAATTATTGTCTAGGCCAGGTGGTAGATGCTCTACTCACATCACCAAATGTTCAGATGAACCAAAGCTGGCATTATTTCCAGATAATTTTTACAGAAAATTATAAGAAATACAAACTTCCCAAGCAAGAAAGTGCAGGGTCTGTGAAGCAGAAGTCTTCCGAGCCCAGATTCCTCTCCCACATTGTCACGGACTGATTTGAGTGTCAGGAGTCCTGGCCATCGTTAATTGGTGATTATTAGTTAATGACTAATTAGAAATGTCACAGTCAGAAGGAGGAGTGGATGGTGACAGGCACAGTGCAAGTGTGTTCAACAAATCCCAAGTAAGCAAGGGCCGCCCGTCCTCTGACGCTGAGTCAATCAGGATCAAGCTGCCTGCACCATTCTGCTGTTGGACAGCAGCATCTTTTCCTCTGGCTCAGCTCTCCTCTGTCATCAAACAAGCCTGGTCAGTCTCCCTGGGGTCTGGGAGACAGGGAAGATGGCATTTCAGATGGATTTTATTCTTCAGATGGGAAAGTGAAAACAGCTCCAGGTTAAGAGACTGATACAAAGACCCAAAGTGATCCATTCAGGCTCAGAGCCCAGTTCAGCACCTGGCACCCAGCCAGGCTCTCCTGCTGCCCTCACTGAGTCTACTAGGACTGGGACTTAGCTTTGGAGTCAGCACTCCACGTGACTCCAAGCTGGACACTCCTTCCATGCGTGACCCTTCATTGTCACTGACCTCATTGGTAATTAGTTCAAGCAGGGCTACCTCAGCCTACCATGCTGCCTCCAGAGCCAGGCCCCAGAGATAGACACGCCCATCTTAGTTCCAAAGCCTTTCTAGACTCAAAAGCACCACTCTGCTGCTGCTGCTGCAGTCTCCTGCTGTGCACCCCACTGCCCTGCTGCTGCAGTCTCCTGCTGTGCACCCCACTGTCCTGCTGCTGCAGTCTCCTGCTGTGCACCCCACTGC
>JABTXL010005416.1:410147-422255 GCA_025134845.1 Neodon shergylaensis
AGAGAGAGAGAGAGAGAGAGAGAGAGAGAGAGAGAGAGAGAGAGAGAGAGAGAGAGAGAGAGAGAGGGAGGGAGGGAGGGAGGGAGGGAGGGAGAGAGAGAGAGAGAGAGAGAAAGAGAGAGAGAGAGAGAAAGAGAGAGACTATGACAGTCTCTTTGTGACTCTCAGTGGCCCGCCCTGACCACATCCTTGCATCTTTCACTCTTGCTAAAATAACTACTGTCTCAAACTGTGCTAATTATCCCCTCCCTATTTCCTTTGTTTCGACACAAGGTTTCTCTGTGTAGCCCTGGCTGTCCTGGAACTCAATCTGTGGACCAGGCTGGCCTCGAACTCACAGAGATTTCCCTGCCTCTAATCCCAACACTTGGGAGGCAGACTCAGACAGATCCCTTGATATTTTTATACCTATTATTATAAACAACCCTCAGATGATTTTTAAATTTAAAAATTTTAAATTTAAAATTTTAAAATGAAGTAATTTTGTATATTTTCCAGTGCCACTTTTTATTATCCTGTATTAACTATAAAGGTAGCATGTTCCATTATGACATTTCCCTATGTACATAATATACTTTGATCATCTATTACCTCTCCTGATAGTCCATCCTCTCTTTTATTTTCTTATGCCCCCTCACACACAGAGATCATACACATGAACAGAAGCACACAGTACTTGTCTTGGGGAGACTGCTTATTTCACTAAACATAATGCACCAGATCCAACTCTTTTGCTTCTTTGCTTGTGTATTTGAAGACGATCCCTCTGGGTAGGGCTGGCTGGCCTGGAATTCACTACGGAGCCTAAGCAGCATCATTTGCACACACTATGTAGCGTAGTTCATATGCATGATCCTCCTGCATCAGCCTCCTTAGTACTGGAATTACATGTCACACCACCATGGCCAGCTCCATCTACCTTCCTGCAAAAAGCGTAACATCACGATTCTTTTAGGACGGATTAAACTATTTTCACCACGTTTTCTTTATTCATCAATGATGGGCAGCTGAGCTGATTCTACAGTGTGACTATTGTCACGGATGCTATGGTAGATGTGACTGTGAGGCATCTCTATAGTCACTTGAGTGGGATTCCCTCAGGTTTGTACTCAGTAGTGCAGCTGGTTCCCATATTTTTATATGGTATGACAGCCAGGCGCTAAAGCCACAGTTAGTATCTGAAGTGGCCATGTAACCTTTAGACAGGCTGTCGCTACCCTAACAAAAGGTCAGGATGCTGTTTTGCTCCTTTCCCTATAATTTGGAGGATGCCTAAATAGAGATGCTAATTCAAGCCTACGTGACTGAGCTAGCATATTGACCAAAAAAACGTGACAGCAAGCAAAGGTAGATGTGGACGTGACTAAAAGTCATTCACATGGTTACCTAGGAAACAAAATACTAATAGATTTTCTCCTCAGTTTAAGTTTTGATATATAAGGCTGTTTAAAATAAACAAAAAAAATTCTCCAGGATGTAAACTCAAAATTTCATAAGGGATCACTAAAAATCTCCCTCCTGATAAAGCCATGTGAGTTGTGTCTTTATTCCCGTGCCTCCATGCTGGCCCAAAGAGAGACAGTTTATGTTGGGGTCTGGTACAGAGAAATAATTTATGGTCAGGGCTAGCACTAGACACCACAGTTATATATGTCAATAGCTAAAAACAGTTAAAATAAAACAAAAACAATGAGAAAAATATTTAAAATCTGTAAGTGTAGTAGACACAGAGATACAACTTTTATCACTTGATAAACAGGTAAAAAATAAAAATAAAAAAATCGCCCAGGTTACCACTAAGATTGAGGTGCCAAATAGACAACTAAATCTAACCCACTTGAGAGGAAAGGCAAGCAAGAGACAAAGTAAGTTTAGAAAACAAATTTAACCCCACACAGTCAATAAGACAGCAGAGAGGATTCAAAAATTCTCTTAATTTTATGATTACAAGCTAAAATGAAAAAAAAAAGTTAAAAATCAACACAGCTACGCCCGCCAGAGCTTGGGATGGCAAACTGACAGAGAGAGCCTATGCCCCACCCCCTGCCATGCGGCACAGCTCAACTAGAAGCTAAAAGACAAGTTTAAAATAAGATAGCCTCAGAGAGTTACAGCTTCAGGACAATCCAAAATAAATAAACAGGTTAAATAAACTTCTTTTCCATTTCACCATTTTTGCTTCTTTGTCAAAAATCTGCTGTTTGTAGGCATGTAAATTTGTATCCAAGGTGGATTAATTTCAATACTGTGGCTCTGTAGTAAAGTTTTAAAGTCAGATATTATGGTGCATTCAAAAGTTCCTTAATTATACAGGATTTTAAGATTGTTTAGGCTATCCTGAGTTTTTATCTTTTCTTATAAAACAGAGAATTGTTCTTTCATGGTCTGTAAAAAAAATTGCTATAATTTTAATGGGCATTTACATTAAATCTGTAGATTAATTTCAATAAAATTGTCATTTTTGCTATGTTGGTTCTATCTTCACAAGAAAATAAAAGATCTTTCCATTTTCTGATGTCTTCAATTTCTTTCTTCAAAGATTTAAAATTCTTATCATACAGGTTTTTCATTTGTTTGGTTAGAGTTACTCCAAAGTATTTTATGGTATTTATGGCTATTGTAAAGGATGATGGCTCTCATTTATCATATATGTGAAAGAAATGCATTTTGGAAGGTTGTTTTCAGATTCTGTCTATGACAAAGTAAATCTGCTTTTAATTTTTTGAGGACTGTCCATACTGACTTCCGGAGTGGCTGCACTGACTTGCGTATATTACAGGAGTGTAGCGCGGGGCTCTTCTGCCCTCACATCCCCACCAGTGTTTCCTTTTGTTTATTTGCTCGCCTGCTTCATTTTGAGCTAATTTTTACTATGTGCATGTGTAGGTTGGTACACATGTCACGGTATGTTAATTGTGGAGTCATTTCTCTCCTTTCACCTTTACACAGGTTCCAGGTATTGAACTCAGGTCACCAGGATTGTGTGGCAAGTGCCTTTGCCTGCTGAGCCATCTGACCATTTGTTTTCAAATACAGGCATTCTGACCAGATCCTGTGAAACCTCTATGTCATTTTGATTTGCATTTCCTTTAAACGATTCTTACGTATTTATTCGTCATGTGTACATCTTCACTTAGAAAATATCTATTCAATTCATTTGACCACTCGACAATGGATTTATTTGCTTCTTTAGTGTTTGATTTTTGAGTTCTTATATATTACAGATATTAATCTGTGAGAAGACTATCTGGGGAATATTTTCCTCCCACTCTGTTGGCCATGTAACTCTCCTCACCCCACAATATCATGCTTTGTTTGGGGGTGTTGTTGTTTGGTTTCTCTGATTTTGTTTTGTCTTTGTAGTGTTGGGGACTGGACCTAGGCCCTCATACATTCTTGGCAAATATTCTACCTCCTAGCCACACCCTCTGTTCTCTTTTTTATTTTGAGATGGGCCAGGCGGGCCTCAAATGTGTGATCCTCCTGCCTCAGCTGTTCAAGCAGTTGCGACTACAGGACCGCATCGTCAAGGCCATCTACTTTTATTTAATTGTAGCTTTACTAGTTTTACTGCTGCATGCACAGCCAACATTCCTTCCTTAGATGTGCACAGCCCAGTGGTTGTGCCCAGTGGGTTTTTTTTTTGGTATATTCATAAAGTTTTGCACCCATCATTCACTTCCAGACATTTTCACCGGTCATACAGAAACAGTTATGCAATGCTCACTTACTATCGCTCTCCAGTCCTGTTCAGCATGGTCCAGATAGTCACTGTGTTTCCTCTGTGCCTGCAAGCGTGCCTCTGTCCATTCGTATACGCAGATCTCACAAAATGTGCCTGGCTTCCTTGACTTCCCCTGTTTTCAGTGTCTGTCCGCAGTGAGCTCATGTCAGTATTTCATTTCTGTGGCTGAATGCCCTTCTGCTGTGGGTGCACACTTTATCCATTTTCAGCTAGTGGACAATTAACTTGTGACCACTTTTGAGTGATTTTGAATAATGCTGCGGTAAATATTTGTGGACAATTTCTTACGGAGACATATGCTTTGCTTCTGTTGGAGTTACCGGGACATATGGATGCTCTGCGTTTAGCTTTCTGTTGACCTGCCAGAATGGTTTCCAAAGTGATTGCACCATTTCACGTTCCCAAACAGAAACCCTGAGGAACTCCTAGGGTGTTTTTAGATGCATTCGTATTGCTGTCTATGACTGCTGGTAATCCATCTTTATATATACTGTACTTTATAAATGGATTCTATCATTGATAGACGTTGATAAGTCAGTCCCAGTCTTTCTCTGTTACACACAATGTTTCTAGAAACATTCTTCTGTGGGTTCAGAGTATAGTCAGCCTTCTTAGCTGCAAAAGTCTACATCTCCACACTCAACTAACTGCACAATGAAAATAAATTTTATTATTTATTTATTTATTTATTTGAGAGTTATACACTATGGATAGATGATAGATAGATAGACAGACAGACAGATAGATAGATAGATGATAGATGATAGATCAAATCTACCCCCAACTGTGTCCCTCCAAATCTTTGCCTATTCCACCCACCAATATTCCATCCCAATTTTATGGGTTTTATTTTTAAACCTCTGAATCCACATAGTGCTGAATGGGTCTAGCGCCACCTACTGGAGAATGGATGGCCTCTCAGGTCCTCATCACACTCATTATTTATGCCCCGGCAATGCTAAGCATGCACGAGCAGCTCATTTACAATGGTTCTCCGGTTGTTCCTGTCCTGGGCAGTCCTAGATGCTTGTGCTATTGTCATACCTAAGGTTCCACAGTCTTCCTTTATGCTGTCTATCCAGCGTTTTTCAGGCCTTTCTCTTCACTTTATCTCGTGCATTCCTCCAAGCAGTGCTATCTTCAGGTATCTGCCACTCATTCTCATAACATGGCTGACGTATCCTAAATGCCGCTGGTTGTATCCTGTCGTTTACTTCCTTCTGTAGATGGAGATGTTTCTTAATGTCATCATTGTGCAGCCTATCTGTTTGTGTGACACCTAGAATCCTCCTGAGACATGCCATCTCAAACACATTCAGCTGCTTTTCTGAGGAGCGTCTCATTGCCCAGGTTTCGGAGTGGTAAAGAAAGCAACTCCAGACAAGTGCTGCATCCCAAACGAAAACTGGCTCCCTCTCACAGCAGCGACCAATCGCCAATGACTCCTCAGCTAGGGCTCAAACTTCATGAAATCTTTCTCATCCATGTTGGAATTTTCAGTGGCTTGATATTGCCCAGGTGTTGTGCATGCGGTTGCAGCCTCTGAGAGTTCATAAGTGTCTGGAAAAGACTTCCACTGTAACCCACTACCTCTGGATCTTACAATCCTTCCACACGCCCACTCCTTCTGAAATGATCCTGGAGCCTTTGGAGGAAGGGCGTGATATAGATGTCCCAGTTAGATATGACCGTTCTAGAGTCTCTTATTCTTTGCACCTTGACCAGGGGCAGGCCTCTGTGTTAATCACCATTTAATGCATAAAGAAGCATCTCTGATGAAGGTTGAGTGATGCATTAATCTATGGGTAAGCGTATAATGACATGTCATTAGAAGTCAGTTTAATACTATATCCGTTTTGCAGAAAAATAGTAGTTTTGTCTCTCCTAGGGCCTATGACCTGTCTAGCCACAGGTTCTTGCCCCAGTGATGGACCCAGGTATAGGTTTCATCCTGTAGCATGGGCCTTAAATCCAATCAGAAATGGCCGGTTGCTCCCATAACATTCATGCCACTATTGCCATAGTGGACATATCTTGCCAGGCCTGTAGTTATTCTAGCTCTGAGTTCACAGCTGGATAAGACTGTTGTTGACTTTTCTCCCCTGGTAACAAACACAGTACCCTCTAGCACTGTGACAGGTAGGCAGTAGTGTTGACGTTTCTGGGCTGGTACCATTTCTCCATGTTCTGCGATTCAGATATGCGGCACCTTCAGCAAGACGGTCATACTGTCAAATTCTGGAGGATAATCAAGAGTAATAGCAATAATCTGAAATGTGTGGGGGCACTATGGTACTCCTACTGACCAGCAACTCAAAAAGAGATGACCTCACATTGTGCTTTTGATTTGATAACCCATGTTTTCTGGGAGAGGCCCTGTCCCCAACAATCCCAATCAGTTGCAGGGTTATTTCATTTAAACTCTTACTATATATGTATACTTTAAGACGCTTCTACAGTAATAGATTCCATATTGCATTTTCAAAAGCGGTAATGTTAGTTATCCTTCCCTCTACACTGTGGCTACCCTGCTTTCCCATCACCCTCCCTACTTAACTCTTCCTGCTCCATTATTCCCCAGTTCTTTTCATTCTATCTGAGTATCTACCTCCCTTCAAAACCCACCCATGGCCCCTTACTAGTTTCCTGGCTTCCATAGGCACTACAGTTTAAGCACACATACAGAATCAAAGCAAGCTGCTGCATACGAGAGAGAACACGTGGACTTTGTCTTTCTGGGTCTGGTTTCCCTCACTCAGTGATTATTTCTAGTGCTGCCCCCTTAGTTACAAATTTCATAATTGTCTTAACTGCTGAATAATATTCCACTGTGTAAGCATACCATGTTTTTATCCATTATCAGGTGAAGAACTCCCATGCTGTCTCCGTTTTCTACCCATTGTGAATACAGCAGCAATGACCACGGGTGAGAAAGGGTCTCTGTTGTAGGAGACAGTCCCTCGGGCATATTCCCAACACTGGCTTAGGTCTATCATAAAACATCTATTTCTGGTCTTTGAGGGACCTCCACAATGATTTCCACAGCAGCTTCAGCACTCTGCACTGGTACCAACAGGGATTAAATATTCCCCTTTCTCCAAATTCCCATCAAGCATTTGTTGTCATTTGTCTATTTGATCTTAGCCATTCTGTCTGGGGTGAGATGAAATCTCCAAGTGCTTTTAATTTGCATTCTCCTGATGGAAAAGTATATCAAACATTATATGATTTTTAGACATATTGTTTTATTGTATGTGCATGAGTGTTTTACCTACATATATGTGTTTATCATGTGCATACCGAGTGCCAGTGGAGGTCAGCAGAGGGTGTTGGATCCCCGGAACTGGAGTTGTAAATGGTTGTGAGCCACCATGTGGGTGCTGAGGACAGAACCTGGTCCTCTGCAAGAACAACAGGGGCCCTAAACACTGACCCATCTCTCCAACCCCACTGAACACTTAAAAAAAATTCTCACCCATTTGCATTTCTTCTTTTGAGAAGCCTAGTTAGTTCCATGCCTGATGGAGGAAGGTCATTGGTTAAAAAATAAAGAAACTGCTTGGCCCTCATAGGATAAAACATAGGTGGGAGGAGTAAATAGAACAGAATGCTGGGAGGAAGAGGAAGTGAGCTCAGAGGCCATGCTCCCCTCTCCCGGGCAGACGCGATTGATGAAGCTCCGACCCAGGATGGACGTAGGCTAGAATCTTCCGGGTAAGCGCACCTTGGAGTGCTACACACATTATTAGAAATGGGCTAGTCCAGGTGCGAGAGTTAACCGAGAAGAGGCTAGATATAATGGGCCAAGCAGTGTTTAAGTGAATACAATTTGTGTGTTGTTATTTCGGGTAAAGCTAGCCTGTGGCTGGAGCTGGGTGGCGGAATGCAACCCGCAGCTCCCTCAATACATGCCTCATCTTTAAACTGCACTGTTTATTTCTTGATGTTTAGTTTTCTGGGTTCTTTGTGTATTCTAGACACTAACTCTTTGTCCAATACGTAACTGGTAAAGAATTTTTTCCCCATTCTGCAGGCTGCTTCTTCACTCAGATAATGGTGTTCCTTGCTGTGCAGAAACTTTTAATGACGTCCTATTTGTCAGTTGTTGGTCTTAATGCCTTTACCACTAAGGTCTTCTAATCCACTCTGCTAGTCTGCCAGCCTTTATTGGGGAATTAAAACTGCTAACATTCAGAGCTACTATTGAAGGTTATGTATTGATTCCTGTCATTTTGTTGTTGTGGTGATGTTTTATTAGACCTCCTTTGATTAATTGCTCTGGGATTCTTTGTTTACTCTCTGTGACCTCATAGGTGCACTTATTCTTCTCTGAAGAGGAAAGTACCATCCGCCACTGCATCTGTGACCACCTGAGCATTGGCCTTGACTGCACCTAGAGAGATGAGTGTCTGGGTTCCTGACTGGAGGGCCCTGCTCTCTAGCCCCTACCCCCTGGAGGAACATCCTGTGCCCCACCCCACCCATCAAATTCCCAGAGACCTAGGAGCACCCTCCCCAAGCCCCCAACCATCCCCCACCACATCTTGACCACCAGCGCCTTGGCCCCACCTACACCTGCAGGAACCCCAGAGCCACATCAACCACCACCAAAGGCATAGCTTCACCTGTGCCTGGAGGAAGAGTGTCCACCTAACCCACAGGCCCCATCCATACCAACTGGAAGAAGAGGGATACCCTGAAGCCAGGCCCCACCTGTATCCACTGGAGGAAGA
Source organism: Neodon shergylaensis (assembly GCA_025134845.1). Classification (NCBI taxonomy): domain Eukaryota; kingdom Metazoa; phylum Chordata; class Mammalia; order Rodentia; family Cricetidae; genus Neodon; species Neodon shergylaensis. Next base: position 418,626 of record JABTXL010005416.1, read on the forward strand.
GATGGGTAGATGGCAGTGCAAGAATCCATTCAACAACATAAAAAGCAATATGGCACACCCTGAAACTAGTGGATCCACATCAGCAAGACCTGAGCATCCCAGTGCATATGAATCAGAAGAACACGATCTTAAAAATAACTTTATGGGGGCTGGAGAGATGGCTCAGTGGTTAAGAGAACTGCCTGCTCTTCCGAAGGTCCTGAGTTCAATTTCCAGCAACTACATGGTGGCTCACAACCATCTGTAATGAGATCTGGTGCCCTCTTCTGGCCTGCAGGCATACATGCAGACAGAATACTGAGAATACTGTATACATAATAAATAAATCTTTAAAAAATAATTTTATGAAGATGATAGAAATGAAATAAAATCCCTTAAAGAAGTGGAGGAAAAGACCAACATAATCCTGTACAATAAAGGAATTTCTGGAGGCATCATCATCCCTAACTTCAAGCTACAGTAATGAAAACAGCTTGATATTGGCACAAAAACAGACAGATGGACCAATGAAATCAAAATGAAGACCCTGATGTGAATCCACACATCTATGAACACCTGATTTTTGGAAAGAAGTTAAAATTATAAATGGAAAAAAGAAAGCCTCTTCAACAAATGGTGCTAGCATAACTGGATATCAATATGTAGAAGAATGTAACTTGGTCCATATCTATTCCCATGCACAAAATTCAAGTCCAAATGTATCGAAGACCTCAACATAAATCCAGCCACACTGAACCCCATAGAAGAGAAAGTAGGAAGTAGCCTTGGGCATCTTGGCACAGAAGACCACTTCCTGAATATAACATCAGTAGCACAGACACTGAGAGAAACGGTTAATAAATGGGACCTCCTGAAACCAAGAAGCTTCTGTAAGGCAAAGGACACAGTCAACAAGACAAAAATGGCAGCCTACAGAATGGGAAAAGGTCTTCTCCAACCTCACATCAGACAGAAGACTGATCTCCAAAATATACAAAGAACTCAAGAAACTAGACATCAAAAAACCAAATAATCCAATTAAAAAATGGGATACAGATCTAAACATAGAATTCTCAACAGAGGAACCTCAAATGGCCAAAAGGCACTTAAGGAATTGCTCAATATCCTTAGCCATGAGGGAAATACAAATCAAAACAACTCTGAGATACCATCTTACACCTGTCAGACTGGCTAAGATCAAAAACTCTAATGACAGCTCGTGCTGGAAAGGATGTGGAGCAAGGGGAACTCCCATTGCTGGTGGGAGTGCAAACTTGTATAGCTGCTTTGGAAATCAGCAAAGCAGTTTCTCAGAAAATTGGGAGTCAATCTACCTCAAGACCCAGTAATACCACTCTTGGGCATACACTCAAAGGATATATATTCATACCACAAGGACATTTGCTCAACTATGTTCATAGCAGCAGTATTCATAATAGCCAGCACCTGAAAACAATCTAGATGCCCTTCAACCAAAGAATGGATAAAGAAAATGTGGTACATTTACTCACTCAGAGGTAAAAAAACAATGATGTCAGGAGATTTGCAGGCAAATAGATAGAACTAGAAAAAAAATTCTTAGTGAGGTAACCCAGACCCAGAAAGACAAGCATGGCATGTACTCACTTGTAAGTAGATATTAGACATAAAGTAAAAAAAAAAAAAACCAGCCTACAGTCCACAACTCCAGAGAAGCCAGGAAACAAGGAGGACTTTAAGAGAAACATACACGAAATCCCTAGAAAGGGAAAATAGACAAGATCTCCTGAGTAAATTGGGAGCATAGAGGGAGAGAAGAGTGGAAGGGGAGTGGGGAGAAAAGAAGAGGAAGGGGGAGGAGAACATGAAGGATTAGGAAGGTCAAGATTGGGGAAGGTCAGAGAGGGAAAGCAAGGAAAGTGGTATCTTGATAGAGAGAACCATTATGGGGTTAGCAAGAATCCTGGCATTAGGAAAACTCCCAAGACTCCACAAGGATGACCACAGCTAAGTATCTAAGCAATAGTGGAGAGGGAGCCTGAACTGCCCTTCCCCTGTAATCAGATTGATGACTACCTTAATTATCATCACAGAACCTTCATCCAGTAACTGATGGGAGCAGATGCAGAGATCCACAGCTAAGCACTGGGTTGAGTTCCTAGAGTCCAATCATAGAGAGGGAAGAATAATAATATGAGCAAAAAGGTCAAGACCAGGACAGGGAAACCCACAGAAATAGCTGATCCGAGTTAATAGAAGCTCAGTGACTCTGGAATGACAGCTAGGAAACCTGCATAGGACCAAACTAGGCCCTCTGAATGTGGGTGACAATTATGTGACTTGAGCAGTTTGTGGGGCCACTGGCAGTGGAACCAGTATTTATTGTTAGTACATGAACTGGCTTTTTTGGAGCCCATTCCCTATGGAGGGATACCTTGCTCAGCCTAAACACAGGGTAAGAGGGCCTTGATTCTGCCTCAAGTGATGTGACAGATTTTGTTGACTCCCCATGGGAAGCCTCACCTTCTCTGAGGAGTGGATAGGGGTGGGGTGGGGGGAAAGTAGGGGGAGAAGGAGGAAGAGAGGGTGGTGGAACTAGGGTTGGTATGTAAAATGCAAAAAGACTGTTTAAAAAATAAAGACTAAAGTATTCCTTCCAGTATCCTTTGTATAACTGACTCAGTGGTCAGAAATTCCTTTAACCTGTTTTCATCATGTTCTTTCTCCTGTTTGTGACAGATAGTTTTGCTAGGTATAATAATATCTTCTGATGCTTGGCATCCATGGCCTTCTTTCAGAAGTTGCTAAAAGATCCAAACTGTTCTGGCTTTCAAAGTTACTATTAAAAAATCAGCTGCTCAAATATTTTTAAGCCCAAAATTTCAAAATACAAAATTAAATATGCCACAAAACAAGAACCACGCTGAATCTATTATGAATGAAGTGATATTTAGACATACCCTGTGGTGGCCTGCCACCTCTCACAGAGCTTCAGTATCTCTGTAACATCATTGATTGCTTGAATGTCATTTGCCCTTGTCTCTTTTCTGTATTGTGTAGTTAGGTTGAGTCAGTACTAACTATATGTCTTACTATTTATTCTCCAAACTTTACAATGTAGCAATCCAATACATTATATTAAATATCACAAGTAACTTATAGATTACCTAATATAAACAGGGGAGGTGGTATGTTATACGTAAATACTATGTCATATTATAGAAAGGACTTGAACATCTACAGGTTTTGGTATCCATGTGACTGGGGGTGGTGTGTAGAGCCAATCCTTTATGGACAGTATAGAATGACTGTATGATGTGGGAGTGTCATATATCAATCTGTTGATTTCATTGGTTAAGCAATAAAGAAACTGCTTGGCCCTCATAGGTTAAAACATAGGTGGGAGGAATAAACAGAATAGCATACTGGGAGGAAGAGGAAGTGAGCTCAGACTCGACAACTCTGCTCTTGAGAGCAGAGAAGCCATGCTCCAGTCTCCCGGACAGACATGAGCGATGAAGCTCCAATCCAAGATGGACGTAGGCTAGAATCTTCCCGGTAAGCGCACCTTGGGGTGCTTACACACACTATTAGAAATGGGCTAGTCCAGGTGCGAGAATTAGCCTAGAAGAGGCTAGATAGAAATGGGCCAAGCAGCATTTAAATGAATAC